>JAILXH010242966.1:0-20548 GCA_023558415.1 Piaractus mesopotamicus | reverse complement strand
ACACACACACACACACACACACACACACACACACACACACACAGCTTGTTCAGCTATTACTTACTTCTACAAAATTTCCAGAATAAACCTCCTCCAGTGTAACTTCAAGGTCCAGTATGATGTCATTTCCTTTCGGAATGTTCCGGTCCTGTTGCTGTCTGTTTCCACCGAACATAAACCCAAAGTCCCCAAAGAAGCTGCACCAAAGACAAAAACAAACATCTGGGTGTCAAGATAGAGTTATGTAAACACTAGTGTTAAAATTAGGCAGTGATATATTCAACATTCCTCAAACGGTCCTTAAAGCAATCAAGTGTAACGGAACTCTAAACCTATTAGATGTCAATTAGATATTAATATTAGACACTATTTATTACATTAGACGCAATGACTGACAATTTAGCAAAGTAAAACCAAGAGTAAAAAAGGAATAATGAATAATTGAATTAAATAATATTACGCATTATCACAAACAGGCTACAATTGTATATTTGTACACTGTATATTTGTCATGGATACTAATCAATGACTACAAATATATAAATAAAATTTAATAAATTCCCCAATCAGTCTTGACAACATGTTTCAAAATTCCAAGAAATTCTGCAATACATGTTTTAATGAAAGATGTTTATATGCTTACCTGGAAAAGATATCACTGTGTGAGCTATGATGGCCTTCCTTCAGTCCTTCCTCTCCATAAGCATCATACTGTTTCCTTTTCTCCTCATCCGAGAGCACCTGAGTTCAACCAAGAACAGCTTACTGAAGTCATTTCATTCATAAAATGGTTTGAGATTGCTGTCGTTCCTCATCAAAACACGTTTAATCATTTTAGAACAGTCTAATACGTTTTTATCCCTTTATTTACACGTTTAGTGAGGAAATTAAACCGTCTAAATGTGATCTATTTTCTTGATTTGTTTTAATTTGCTTTCATTTACTCAGTCCTTTTCAAACAGCTTTACTGACGCCGCTGAAGATCCACGTCGTAACGTAACGTTACCGGTCAGCTGGCGTTTGAGCCAATCAGAATGAGCCACACATTTCTCTGCACCAATCAAATTCCTCCGTTGTTTCCCCACCAACGAAATCATGCCTGTCACAGGAGGCTCGTTGGATGTTTAGTGCAGTGACATAGAAATAGACTTATCTGCATTGTTTTGGCCGCATAACGTTAAAAAGCTTTATGTTTAGTAAATGCGGAATGTGCTGAACTTTACAGGCGGTACAGTTCAACGATAATGCACACATTAATGCACCAAACCATTTTAAAAGCACACCTGTTATAGCACCTAATGTCAAGGTAGCCTAGCAGGTCAACACACCTCGTAAGCTGCTCCGAGGTCTGCAAATTTGTCCTGGGCATCTGGGTCATCTGGGTTTCGGTCAGGATGAAGCTGCAATGCCAACTTTCTGTAAGCTTTCTTGATGTCTTTAATAGATGCTGATCTGCTAACCCCAAGGATCTTGTAGAAATCTCTCCTGAAGGGATAAAAACATTACAAACTGTGCTCGTGAAACGGTGAAAATCACTACACTATGGGGGACAAGAGTATTTTTGTACATCCTGTTTAACAGGTTATCTGGGGAAGAATGGGATACACAGGATACGACCGTTCAACTATGTAACCTAATCCAACCAGCCAACGTTAACATACGCTGCTTTACCACCAAACTCACAGTCAAACTACATTTAGACAGGCCAGCCCGCGTTACTCTCAGATCAAGAAAAAAATCATTTTGATCATTTTGAGCTGTCGCATATGTGTTTACCAGAGAGCGATTAAGAGCTGGGTAATGGTTTAGATCACCTTCCACTGTAGCTCACATGTAAGGATAGTGGAGCGGCGCAGACCAATCACAGAGGAACATGTGTACCAGCTCAGCGACTCGCTTTATAGAGCGGAGAAACACAAAACCGGCGAATAAAATAGTACCACAACCTACCCTGCAAGCACCGTCGCAATTAAATACAAGAGCAGACAGCATATACTCGATAGTTTCATCCCTCCCACGGCCATAGATCTTGCTTTCTTCCAGAAGTGAGGTAAAACACACCGGCTTTCTGTGTGTTGTCTAGCAGTGACCTCTTCCTGTTCGCACTCAAAACACGCCTCCTGTCTTCTTACTGACTGGCTGGAAACGAGATAAAAGTCTCTAAAGGCATCAGAATGAATAGGACTGAAATTAGACACACAAAATAATAATGTATATCTACTATGCACCGTGGATAACTGATCCAAAATAAAATCAAAATAACAACGAAATTGTTGCTATACGGTATGGAATAAATACCTAAATTCGTCGGTTAACTCAACTTTTATTTTGCTAGAGATTGCTGAGAGGAAGTCCTTTTTATTTGCCTGCACGACGTTGCTAGTGATATAGGAAATAACAATGGCTTCCCTTGACAGAGTAAAAGTGTTGGTCTTGGGAGATTCTGGTAAGACACGTAAAAATAGCTGTAATTCTTTATTATAAGCACATCGTTTTTTTATTACATGATCTTCTAGATTGTCTAGGACATCTCCAGTAAGAAACTACTCGGCTAGTTCAAACTACTTGCTAAGAAGCCAGCTGTGTTTTGACATGTAATAATAGTCAGTCTGTGCTTTGCTGCGGTCTTGATTTCTTGCATGACTTTATACTGACTGTGTGCTTGCAGGCGTTGGAAAATCATCTTTAGTTCATCTGTTGTGCCAAAACCAAGTGTTAGGAAATCCTTCATGGACAGTGGGCTGTTCTGTGGACGTTAGGGTAAGGTTAATGACTTATTAGAGTTAAATGTGCATCTGTCCAGCTGTAAATACGACTATAATGTCGAATACACACAAATTCATGCTTATGGTTTTGCTTTTATAACAAACTTTATCGAGAAACAATTATTTCAGTACATGTTTATCTTCAAACAGAACATAAAAATACAAAACACATACAAAAACATCAAACTGTTGTATACATGTTGCACATGAAATATTATATACATATATACATTTTAATTAATCTAAAAACAAAATAATATACAATCTCTTACCAGTAATATGGTTGTGCCATGCAGGTTCATGACTATAAAGAGGGCACCCCAGAGGAGAAGACCTATTACATTGAACTGTGGGATGTTGGAGGGTCTGTCGGAAGTGCCAGTAGTGTTAAAAGTACCAGAGCGGTTTTCTACAATTCGGTTAATGGTAAAGTATCAAAATCGTATATACAGACAATATAACGATGAGGAAAAAACACAGCAGCATATTCTGGAGTTGGTCCACTTTTACAACTGTCGTGCATCACAACACAGTGGAACATACAGAGGTTCTCTTGTGCAGGGGAAACACTAACCTTTGTAGAGCTGTGGAGAGGAATTTGTGCTGAAAAACAATCACTTCAGTGGAAAAATGTGAAATGCAATGCACGCATGACATTACTTTTCCATAGTGACATGCAGAATACATGGCAAAATTAAAAACGTGCCAAAAACATGCCAAAATACAATCCACTAAGTGTGCAAAATGATCCCTAGTATTCGGCTGGTCCGTTGTTGGTCTGCTGCTAAATCACTCACCATAGTGGTGCTGATGCTAACTTGAAGGGCAGTAAAACATTTCGTTTAACAACTCTTTTCCTGGAAATACTCTTTTCTAGGTTGATAATGTGGTCCACACATTAATTGCGATCAGCAATAACAAGTTGTTAAAAAGAGTGAGTAAATGAGAGTAAAAAAAAGATTTACTCTTTCCACTAAACTCATGGAAAATTGGAGTTTTCAGATTTACAAATATGCTATGCCATATTGTGTATCCCAGGCATAGTTACGGGTGCTAGGCTATGAAGAACCTAGAGGGTGATTCAGTTTGTTACAGCGCCACCAGTTCTGCATCTTTATTTAATTAGGAACGCAAAAGCCGTAAGATCGCTGATTGTGGGTGAAGCAGCTAAACAATAAGCTTTACCTGAATTTGTATTGGAGTGTCTAACAGACAGCATAACGTCATAATATTTTTTTAAGGACTTGAGAATCCCAGTCTAATCTAAGGCTGAACAGTATAGTTTATTAATCACTATCACAACAGCATTCGCAATACTGATGTCAAGGAGGCCTGCAATATGCAAATCAGCACTGTAAAATAATCTACAAATCACGTTTTTTATTGTGAGCTGTGGACATCCTGACCAATCACATGTATGATTAGTGATGAACATTTCCTCAGTGTTTTGGTGAGTCAAGACATTCACATTTAGGCCCAATCCCATTTCACCCCTTGCCCTTACCGCTAATATCTCATGTAGCCACTAAATTTGAATGGTGTGTGTATTACAAAATAACTTGGTCCTCCAATAATAGTTTATTAATGTTTTTTTTTTTTTGTTTTTTTTGTTCTTTAATTGTGTTTTTTTACAGGCATTGTTCTAGTCCATGATCTGACCAACAAGAAGTCCTCCCAGAATCTGTATCGCTGGTCAATGGAGGCATTAAATAAAGACTCCTCTCCTACGGGGGTCATCGTGTCCAATGGGTAAGGCAGCCTCAGTCAATGTTAAGTGGAAAAGAAAGATATAATTAATTTACTCTAGCCCTGCTCTAACAATTATGATTAAGCAGTTCACTAATCTTATGGGCTTTTCAGTAGTGAGTGACTTATTGTCGAAGAATGATAAGTATGATTATAAGATTTGCTCAGTGGCTAGGTCTGTAAAGTATGTATTAGGTACTTTAAAATAGAAGTGGTTGTCCAGCTAATCTAAAATGCTATAACGAGGCACACATCCTTCATCAGCTCTTATACGCAATAGGAGCTGATGTGGAATAATACATATTATTTGGGTTGTGGGCTATTCTCAGCACAGCAGTGACACTGATGTGATTTCTACCCACTTAACTACATTTACTTGCAACTTTGTTGTTAAGCCTTGTGCCAACGTTATTGGTCTACTTTGTAGGTGTGGAGTTAGACAACTATGTCACTACTTTTTCTGTACACTTTGTGTTCATTCTCGATCTCTTCATCAGTGGTCAGTTTCTGATCACAGGGCCACTTTTGGCTGGATGTTTTGGTTGGACTATTCACAAATTAGCAATGACAATGATTTGTGTAAAACTTTAGCAAGGCTTCTGTGCCTGATATAGTCATAAAGTATTGCACAGATGTACGTCATACTCAGATGTTTAGGCACTGTTTGTGATGTGTTTGAGGGGACCTATCCAAGGTGTGAATGACTTATCACTTTTATATTAAAACCACAATTTGAAAGAGTACAAATTTCAAATTGCAAGAGCAATTTTAATTATATCTTAAGTTTTTAGTGGGGATATTTAAATTAATGAGGCAGAGCTTGTAAACTGGTGGTATAGCACACTTAAGCAATCAAGATTTAAAAAATGGATGTGCTGGTACTTAATTTATAAAAATAATCACATTTAAATTACATACGCAAAAATGCTGTCAGATTTATTCCTCAGATCTTTCAGCCCTAATCTATCCAGCACAATTTGATGATTTTCCTGGCAGTTAACTGTTAAATCAGGTGCATTTGAATAGGAAAATTACCAAACCATTCTAAGGGCTGGAGTTTACAACCCCTGCTTTAGACTGAAAAATACAATAAAAGTACAACAAAGCAATGAAAGGCAGCCATCAAGACTAGAAGATGAGCTATAAAATACTAATAGTACTAAAATAGTACTATATATCACTGTCAGTGATGGTCATGTAGTGGGCCCTCTTCATTTCTGGGTGGGGTTGTGGGGGGGCTGATAAATTGTGCAGCAACAGAAAAGGTACAGTCAGTAATTGTATAGAGACAAAGTGCTTGAATGTGGTAGGTGGACCTGATAAAATGCCTAATAAGTGTAGGTACCAGGTAAGTGTACCTAATAAACTGGCATCTTGATGTATGTGATACATGGAATGTCTGCTTTTCTGTGGAGACAGGGATTATGACAGAGAGCAGTTTGCAGAGAATCCCATCCCTCTTCTGCTTATTGGCACCAAATATGACCAGATACCTGAAAACAAACGTAATGACGTCCTGACCCGCACCGCCTTCCTGTCAGAAGACTTCAATGCAGAGGAGATCAACCTGGTGGGTGCTTCACACAGATTTGTATCGTAAGAGCGTAACAGAAACAGCAGGGATTCACGTTTCATAAGAACTCGTTTGATTGGCTAGTTTTTTGTACAAAGTGAAATGAATTGCTTTTCTTATCCTTTCTTTTCCATGATTATTTATTGTTATTTTTTCTTACCTGTGTCTTATATTTAGGACTGCACAAACCCACGTTATTTTGCTGCTGGATCATCTAATGCTGTGAAACTGAGCAGATTTTTTGACAAAGTAAGATACATACTGAAACTATAACACTGTCACTGGCAGTTCTGTTGGTCACACATACTGTTTCAAATATTCTCTCTTTAATCTTGTAGAATTCTGCATTATTCAAAGGTTGAGATGTAAACAAAGACAGTCTGAGAGTGGTTTGATGTGAAATGGTGTTTATAGGAACAATGGGTTATGATGTCTACAGTGCAAATTAAAGGTGGGTGATGGGGCAAAATGTCAACACCCGTGTTTGCTTCAGGAGGTTTTTTACAATACACAATATGTCATGATATTTACTTAATTTTATTTAGAAAAAGCAAGCCTGCATTTTTAAAATGTTATCAAAAACGGTGAATTCAATTATTTATATTCAACATGTTGATTTGTATTCAATACCAGTATCATTTGTATTCAACTTACTATGCCCTACTGAATCCAGTTAAACTGGACTAACCATGTTCTCTTTTTAATCAAACATGCAGTTGGGAAATGGTTTTAAGTACTGACAATCTCCATGATATGGTCAGAAAAGCATATTGTGACATATTGTGATTCATCACAGCAATAAACATTGCTATAGTGCCCAGTAAAGCCAGTAAATCTGCTCACGTCCTCATGTTTTTTTTTTTTTTTTTAAATATACTGTTGGAAAAAATATATGAAAAATACAAATATGTTATCTTTAGGGACTATTTTTCCTTACAACGCCCTGCATGTACCCCTGATCGGCCAAAACCTTCTTACAACTATCACAGATCAGTGTGTCAGTCATCAGGTTGCATATTCATATCCACCTCACGTTATAGCACGTAACATATAAAACAGAAGTGAATGTTTTTGGTAATTATGTGATGTCACTCTAACACTTTCATATAGGTTATAGAGAAGAGATACTTCACCAGAGACCCCAGTCAGGTGAGAGTGTGTCCTGATTATGGTTGTGTGTGGTACTGAAACATTATGACCTGCACAACCTGCGGTCACAAATGCATCATTTTAAAAAAATGAAAATTGTGGTTTCCGCCTCATGGCCTGTTGGCTTTTTGACCTGTAAATAATCCGTCAGATTATTTATCTATATTATATCTATACTAATCTATCAGAATGATTTTGCTCAGCTATTATCGGTTGTTTTAATCTAGTTTTCTTGTGATGTATTGTTGTCTTGTGTATGTGTTATTTTTTTTTTTCTCATCTTTGTTGTTTTGTTGTAGATGACAGGCTTTACAGACAGGAAGCGCTTCAACTTCAAGAGCCTTCACTATGACTGAACACGGGCAAATACCACAGAGGCTTGTGGCTTTAGTTCTGTTTGTCTAACAAACTTACCACCCCATCTCAGTTTCAGACATGCCTCTCACTACTACAGGTTTGTCTGGGAATGTTTACCAGTACTATCACTTAATACACCACTAATAGAAAAGTTATGTACCATATATTTAAAGTAAGTTCATGAAAGACTCCATATACCTTTTTGGCACCTGGCATCTCCCCAAACTGCTAAGAAGGGGCCTGTATTGCCTACGTTTGTGTTATGTAATGTATAAACAGTCAAATTTGACTTTTCCCCATTCTCAGTTAAGAAGGGTTTAACATACTTGTTTCACATCTTCCTCAGAATCAGGATCACAGTTGTTTGCTGAACAGATGAAAATGAGTTATCTTTCAACAGTCTTTTTTTTTTTTATTGTTGATCATTGTAATTTATGCCATTTCATAAATTTGCATTTTGCTATATTAGCAAACTCAGAAGACTGTATTCATGTATACATTGGTGTTGGCAAGCAACGTCAACAGATGAATAAAGACAGATTTATGATGAAATAGCTCTGTATTGAGCATTTTTAAATACTGGATTCCTCAGACATTTTGAGTGTTTTTTTTATTTATTATTTGGAAACTGTATAATTTTTTAAGTGAAATTGTAGGATTTGATTATCTTGCAGAGAACAAAATTCACTTGGTGGCAGGCATTCAGAAGAAAAAGAGAGAACATGTTAAATGCAATATGTAATGTATTGGAATGGTTAATGTTGTACAGGTAAATAAAACTCTCAGTTAGATTGAATTACTTTCTTAATCCATGGTAAGAAGTAGGCTACCTTAATGTATATCTCTGGGAACTTGCGCTTTAGACAGTCACCAGGGTACGTATATGCAGCCATTCCCTGAGGCTCATTGTTACAGATAAGAGGACTCCCTGAATCACCCTGAGAGAGAGAGAGAGAGAGAGAGAGAGAGAAAAGTAAAATATGGAAATTAGTAAAAATATTATTTATGCAATTTTAAGAGAATGTTCTGAAACTGTGTGTCATGCTGTTTTCACACTGCATTTCTGTACGGGACAAATGCTGCTTGCTGGTGAGTTTCCTGTGCTGATGTGGAAAAGGGGAACCTGATTTGCACTGTAACTACCACTAATTAGCTTGCTTGACTATCTAAGTGGTATTTATTGTTATTAGTAATAAACACAGTGGGCTCCAAAAGGTATTTGGACACTTGTGCAATATTTAACAATGCAGTAAAGGAATGGTTTGACAAAAACATGAACAATTGTCCACTTACCCCAAATGAAGCACCACCATGCCATTTTTAGTGTCCAAATGTTGCTTTTTTAATGCCGCTGTTGCTAACACAGTTGTTTTCCATAAATACACCCAACCCATTAAAACCCCATTCAGATCTTCATTAAGGTCGTGCAGACTTGCTGAATTGTGGATTAGAGCACTGTGTGACTTATTTGAATGATAAAAATGAACTAATTTTCACTGTGTACGTGACAAGTGTTCGCAGTTCGTAATAAGTCATACTGTTCTCTAAATTACGTCAACAAGTCTGTGCAACCTCAGGGAAGAGCAAAGTGGGCATTTCAAGTAATCTGGCTGAGCTAAAAAACAGCTGAAACAGTCACTGAACCAAAACCATAGTGTTAAACATTTCATGAAGTAACCTAAAGAACTTCATTAAATTCTACCAATGCTTAAATGTTAAGTATCCAAATACATTAGGGGGCACTGTATTAGATAAATTAATAAGTCATAAATAGTATTCCTCAACATTTGGCCTAACTGTAGCGACTCTTTTTAAAAAGACACCAGAACGTGTAGTGTGAACACAGCTTTAAGAGAGTGTGCTGTGGCAGACTTTAGTACCTGACAAAAAGCCCTTTTCCCATCCGATGCTGTGCAGATCATGCGCATCGAATCAAAATAATCCTTCCATAAATTCTTGCATTCAAAGTTAAACTGTAGTTTGAGTGTGACCTCTTGCAGAACATTCGATGCTTGATGCTTGCCTGGTATTTTTATACCCCAGCCCGCTATAGAGCACTTGTGATTGGCAGGAATCGTCTCATTCTTCTTAGGAAGAGCAATGACATCCACATATTTGTTCACCTTGGCCTTGGTCTTCAGCTGGAACAGATTAAGGGGCATATTTACAATTAAGAGATGTGCTAATTACTGACAGTCTACCAACACTTTTAATGGTGGCCAGTATAGCAGGTTATCAACAAAGAAATTCCATGCAAATGAACATGGTCACAATTTCAGACTTAACATGACCACAATTTTCTTTTTGCATGAGAGCCTCTTTCTGCCAGGTAGGAGAAAAAAATGTATGCATCTGTTCGACAGTTTGATTATGTTCAAACTCATTAGTTATGACTCATTAAGTTGAAATATTGACTTGTTTTTCCTTATTTTAACTAGAGATGTAACGATAGGCATATTAGCATTTATTTTTTTCAATATGGGGGTCGTAAGATGAAATTCGACATTGTGAACCGAATACAGTTTAATTTCATACTATAATGAAAAATGGTTTCTATAGTTTTATTTAATACAGTCCATGATATTCATAAAAGTCACTGCGCAGCTTTCGGAACTGGAACATCTGGTTTGGTTACCCAATCTTGAACAGTTGATTAGCTGCAGGAAATGGTAAGGTTTCTTAGTTGAGTACAATCTTGATGGGAAATAAGTGTTGACATTGTTTAACATGAAGATCATATAACTTCACCCATGCTAACGACCCAAATGTGTTAGTTACCGGAGCGAACAGAAAGCACGAAGTTATCCAGCTTCTTATTCGAATTTTCTGTTGCACCTCAAACGGAGCAGCAACCACTAAGTGCCAATTCTACAAGTAACAAAGAACTCGCTCCGTAGAGACGTTAATAGCTACCAATTTGCACCTCTACTTGGTTGTAGAGTCCACATCTATTCGGTCGTAGAATCCACAAGTATTCAGTTGTGGACTTTGCAGTTTGCTGGGAGTAATTTAGCCACATGTTAAAAAATTCCCTCTCACTCATCTCAGCCAGAGGAGCCACACTTTATAGATTTTAATAAATCTGTAACGCTCAGTTCATTTAATATTGAAATGTAGCCTTATAGTTTACATTTTTTTGTTTGATTTTATATGGATATTGCACTTTTGCTGGCTTTTAGATACAACAGTGGAAATTACAAAAAAACCTTTTGGGAATTAATGTTGAAATTATGTCAGCATTTCTTTTGCAAAAGCAAACAACTCTGTATCATTACGCACAAAATGAGACAATTTAAATAAATGATTTTTTTTTCTTTTACTTTTTACATTTAAAATACACATTCATTTTCAGCTGGTTAGATGAGCTGAATTGAACTCTGTGAGTGTTTTTAGAAACCATGTGAAATAAAAAAAAAATCCCTGTTTAATTTCACCCAGGTTGTTTGGAAACTGTATGATTTTGAGCGTAAAAGTGTTCTATGTGTATTACATCAGTAGATGGCAGTGCCACTGCACACATACAAACAGAGGTGTGTAGTAACTAGTTACATTTACTCAAGTGTACTTAATTAAAATATTAATTTCTACTCAAGTTGTTTTTGGGGAGGTACTTTTATTTGTGTAATAATTTAATGCAAGTATCAATACTTTTACATGCGTATTGATTTAAACTACTCTGCCCACCTCTGCTTACAAACCACTGCACGCAGAAGCCACAGCACACAGGAACAAAGAAGTAGCACATAGCTTTAGAGCCTGAATATTTTCAATATGTGCTGGGTGCTGAAAGACCATTGCTCTTATTTAGTAAATTGCCAGAGCAACTGTTTCATGCCAAAATGGAATCTGAGCAAAACTTTAGTAAATCTGAGCTGAGCTGACACAAAAATCAACAAAAGCACCAGTTGCAATAGGAGACAGTAATACCTTCAGTAACATGATATCATAGCTCCAGTCGTTCTGTCTCTCCTTGTATGAGGGATGCTTGATGTACTTCTCCACTTGAATTCTCTGCTGACTGGACTCTTTCCGACTGATATTATGAGCCCCCAGCAGAACTTCCAGGTGTTTTTTCCCAGATGATTCATATCCACTACACAAGCACAGGTTTCATCAGACTTACTGATCCTCGTTTGGGTAAACTATAGTGCGTGGCAATGTTTGACTTTGAATGAATTGTTCTCTTCAGCTGGTTCCTTTCAGTTAACTGTCTGAACAAATTCACAGCTGAATCAAATCGAGTACTATGTAATTATTATAACTATAACAAAGTAACATGTTCTTACACTTCTAACTCTGTGAACTGTGAACAATTCTAAGTTTCTTTACACTAGCACATCTCAAATCAGTCAAAATTATATTACAGTGAACTAAACTTACTTTAGACAGTGAGCTGAGGTCAGCACATAGTTTTTTCTGATGAGCATCCCACCACACTTGTGTTCTTTATTAATCTGAAAAGACACCATGTAGGGTCTGGAGTGAGGTTTAGCTTCTTTTCCACCAATAATTGCACTCTCCATCGCTCCTGAGAAAATAAAAAACGAGATACACAAATTTACATTCACAGTTTAGCTCCGCAATTATTATAGCGACCTTATTAGTGACACTGGGCCTCATTCACCAATATCTTCCTAAGTTTCTTCTTAAATGTGTTCTTAAGAAAGGTCCTAAGAAAAAGTCTACATCAGATTCACGACGTGTTCTTAAACCACAGAACTGTTCTCACCTTTGTGCTCTTGAGTGTGTGTAGATTCTGTTCTTACCTAAGAACAAATCCCAAATAAGAAAACACTGAATATCAGAATCTTCGTAAAAACTGTGTAAGTGGGTTTTAAGAAGAAATGTCGTCTTAAGAACGGTTGGTGAATGAGACCCATTGTTTAGATTGCATATAATCAGCTATGCAGCCGGAGCAGTAAAGAATGTGTAAGCAGGTTAAATCGTGTACAAAAACATAAAAATACTAATATATTAATAAATACATTACCAGACAAATGGAGGGCAGAAATGATGAGCAAAGACACAAAGAGAACCATTTTCCTGCAGAACTGACAGACGTGCGAAAAGGGTGAATACATTTCCCCCTTTTACAGACTTGCAGCCCACCTACAAACACCTCCTCTTCCTGCAAACACTTTCACACACACATATATACTGCAGTGGGTAACTCTTTCCAGACCACAGAGGTGCAACATGGGTGACACAGAGGAGGATATAAAGCTTTAATACCACATAAAAATTCATTCCAAGCCAACTCACCTGGCTGGTCACATCATGGATCCAAGATATTATTTAGTTTACTTCATGTGACAAGTGCAAAATTTCAAAATCATGCTCCAAATGTTTTTTGAGTCAAGTCTGCCCCATTTGATTCTTTAATATTGAGTTTAACTGCATACAAAATGACTGAAGTGAAATATTAGAAAGGTATAAAAAACAACACTAATCTCAAAAACGACTGCTTTCATTCCCATAACAGGTTAGATTATTGGTAGATGCACATGTCTTTCATCTTTTAAACCTATGTCTTGTTAACATATAACATGCTATAATATGCTTATAATATAATATAAAATATAGTCAGGTCCTTAAATACTTAGACGTTGACAAAGTTAATGTTTTTTAGCTGTTTAAAAGTGTTCATGACTTAAAAATGCAGACTATCAGCTTTAATTTGAGGGTGTTTATATCAAAATTGAGTAAACGGGGTAGGAACTACAACCATTTTCATGAACAGCCTCCCATTTTTTAGAGGCTCAAAAGTAATCAGACAGCTCAGCTGTTCCATAGCCAGCTGTGTGTTACTCCCTCATTATTTCACTTACAAGTGAGCAGATAAAAGGTCTGGAGTTGATTTGAAGTGTGGCATTAGTATTGTCTGTTGCTGTCACTTGGCTGAAAAATGAAAACAAACCCATAGAAAGATAGCAAAAAAAAAAAAAAAAGGTGTGGCCAAATCAACTATTTTGTACATTCAAAAAATGCACCGGTGAGCTCAAAAAGGCCCAGAAAACAACTGTGGTTCATGACAGTAGAATCTACAGTTGGCTGGATCAATAACACCACATTAGAGTTTGCCAAAAACATCTAAAAGCCTCTACTGTTCAGAAGCACCATCTTGTGGATAGATAAAACAAAGGTAAACATGGACCAGAATGATGGGAAGAGAAGAATATTGAGAAGGAACAGAACCATTCATTCAATTGAGGAGACAGGTTCAAATATGAATGGGAAAATTTTTAATGCTCAATAAGGCATCTTTTTACTAGGAAAGTCCCGCCCTTCAAAAAAAAGAGCCAATTTACTTGCTGGTTTAGCCACTAGTTGGTGCTAGTGGGCTAAACGGCAAAACAGGTCATAAGTGTAGCACTGAGACATTAATGTTAGTACTTTACAAAAGGTAGCTTCTACAAATCGTTACTTATCACTGCTATTGTAATTCACTAAAAAACTGAAGGTTAGGAACTCTCCATACACTAGCACTGGAAAGTGGTACTGCTGCTGTAGCTAACCGTAGCTTTTAGAGCCACTGTTAGAGATTTGTTTCTAGGTAACTGCCTCTACAAGCTGTTGTATAATGTCAACATGCCTTTATCATCCTATTATTGTGAAATAAAAGTGAATTAGAGGGAAAAAGCATAGTTTGGATGTTTCTTGGTTTGTTAATTAAAAGTGTGCTACTATGTCCTTTCTGGTATAGGAGAACCACCTAGCACGGGGCACATTTTAACACAACTTTTTATATTGTTATACATGGTCAAGCAGTGTGTGCTTCTGGCCACATTACCACATTTTGTAACCACGGTCTCCCACCAAAATTCAGAGCAATTCATCAGCGTTTTAAAGAAGTCTGTGCCAAAGAGTGTTTTCAGGGCATGTAAGTCATTTTTTTCAACAATGTATTGTCGTTTTGAAGCATATGACAAGCTCACAGCAAGTGCTCATTAGGCTTAAACCTCGTTAGTTGTTACACGACCTTACAACTAAAACACCTTTAGTAGAAAAAACCTGAAAACAGATTTTCTTCTACTTTTTTAGTATCTTTCAGAAAAACATGATTATTCCAACCTTAACAGTTTTAAAGTTATTTCACAAAAACCAAAATGTGTTAGGTTGTGCCCCTCTCTCCCCTAAAACACCAGAAATGCTCTCAGTAAACCTCATTCAAGTGGTTAACATGCAACTAGTTAAGTAAAATATTCTACTTAAATCAACTTCTGTCAACATAACAATGATCACTTTTATTGTTAAATTTTTGCTTTCCATCACTACTACTATGTAAACTACTAGAAATTTGCAGATTGTACATAGAGAAGGTCCAATACTAGAGAAAGGTGAAACTAAAGAACAGTACCAGTGACACATGCTGGTCAGCACAGGCTTTGTCAATCCTCTTAAAATCCCACACATGTTCCACACCTCCTCTGCGTTTACCCACTCTACTACTCATCTCTTTACTCATCTGCCTCTTGACATTGTCAGGTAAGACCCTTGCACCATTTCATTCTGATGCATCACTTCTCAGAAATAGCTGCTGCACTTTGCCCTGCCTCTGACTTTTAGAGTGTCAAACGTCCACTTCAGACTCATGATGTCTGTTCAGCAGAATGGAGATCATGAATGTGGAAGTGTTCTGATCAGAAAACACTTTCTACTGCCTGCAGCATCTTTTTATTCTCCTAACCTGAAACTCAGTATGACAACATTTCTACAATGGTTTTACAACTGACACTAAATGGACCACACTAGGGCTCTTTGTTGTTTCACTGGTCAGATGTATGGAAGGACACCCAAATTAGAAGACAAGTTTATTGGTTTAAATGCTGGTTTATGACTATACAACAACAACAACAACAACAATAATAATAATAATAATAATAATAATAATAATAATGATAATGTTAGAATAATAGAATTGAAAGAAATAAGAGAGGGCAAAGGATGACTGAGCTCAGTTATGATGCCTAGCCAGAGATTAAAATTGGTTACAAAAGACCAATTTAGAGGAATATATAGATGTTACAGTGCCCTCTACAAATGTTGGTACTGAATGACCATGTAAAATGGGCTATAAAACACTTTTTATTGCTTATCCTTTTAATACCCGTTTAAAATATTAACAAAAATAAGATTTATCTAGTGCTGCACAGTGGGACAGTGGGCAGCACTGTTACCTCACAGCAAGAAGGAACTGAGTTTGATTCCCAGCCGGATGACCAGGGTCCTTTCTGTGTGTCTGCACGGGTTTTCTCTGGGCACTCCAGTATAAAAGTACCATGATTGGAAAAAAAAATAGATTTTATAGTGAAATAAATATTTTTCTCCAATCTATGCGTGCCACAGTTGTCGGCACCCCTTCATTTAATACTTTGTGCAGCCTCCCTTTGCAGAGAGAACAGCTGAGTCCTTACCTATAATGCTTAATGAGAATGGAGAGCACATGGCAAGAGATCTGATCAGCTCATCCCGTCTTACTTAAATGTGTTGAAAGCATTGTCCATGGTAATTACCCATATGTTACAGATGTGGCAGATCTAGATTAAAGGTGCAGTGTGTAAGATTTAGGGATCTACTAGCAGATATGGAATATTTATATAAAACATAATTCCATGTTTTCATTATTGTATGATTACCCATAACTACGAATGATTGGGTTGTCGTTAGCTGAAAATGAGCATTTAATATTTACATAGGCACTGGGTCCTGTTGTAAATTTTTGATCTTGCCATGGAAGAGATTCAGGAGACCGGGATTTGCAGAAATAAATTAAAAAGGTTTTATTAAAAAGAGAGCGCTCAGTATACCTGCCTTAGTCTCACCCCAATCTGAACAGCAGCTCAGACACACAGCTTTTATGCCATGCGACTGACCCCCCACCCCCAATAGAGTCATACAGAACAGCGTGGGACATTGAATCCTGTCGTAAATACCTTACTGTGTTCTGCCCCAGCACATCCTCCTTAGGGGTTGATGTAAGGCCATTTGGTGTAATTGTTCAAACCACAAGAACAGAAATGGAGGTGGTTTCTTAAACGCTTCAGCATTAATACTGTTTAACAATGAATAACAATTGAAGCAAAGGAAAGCAAACAGAAAACTAAAAAAAATAAAAAAATAAAATACAAAAATTTTCAACAGTCCTCTCCCAACATGTTGCGCTGCCATTTTTCTGCAGTAGCCCAGAACTGACAAAATGTAATTTAGACTTGCAATATTTCATCCAATTGTTCTCCATTTTCCTGCGACAGATCTGTTTTATTGCTTTTTGTAAATTCAGTAAGCAAATACTAGTTAATGAATGCATGTCATAGCTTTAAAACATGTGTTTAACAGAGCTGCATGTCTTTGCTGATTGTGTGATGTCATTTTTACATAAGGTTATAGAGAACAGATACTTAACCAGAGACCCCAGTCAGGTGAGAGTACATCCTGATTATGGTTCACAGTGTGGCGACTTTATTTCTAAAAAGTAATGAGCGATACATCTTGCCGGGGGAAAGCAAGAAGCATAAATCTTTTATAGGACTATTGTAATTTATTTCCAAGTATGCTGACCATTTTCTTTATTGAGTGTTCCATAGTTGACCATAGCTTCACTCACCATGGTAGGCTTCTCACATGATTTACAAAGTTACTTACCCAGTACCCAAATTTTATTAGTAGACCTTCACCATAGATTATTACAGTAAAACAGTTACCATGGTCAAAATACATTAAATTGAAACTGTCCTCCCTTTTTATAGCATAGATAAAAACATTGGGTAGTTTAATGGTATATTGACCACCGAACTGTAAATGTCCTTAGTTTTCATTTCACAAATCTGGTAACCTTATAATGACCTTACCAACCCATCTCAGTTTCAGACATGTCTCTCACTACTGCACGTTTGTCTGAATGTTTATGTCCCCTCACTTAATAAGTACATCACTTAGTAAGTACATTTACTATATCAGTAAATAAAATGTTATGTATCATGCTTTTATAGTGACTTTGTAACAGTAAAGATACAGAGTAAGACCCCTTTCAGGCTTTTGGCACCTAATATCTCCCCAAACAGCTGAATTTGTGTTTTACTTAATCCATCAACAGTCAAATCTCACTATTTCTGTGACATAAGAGATGTAAAATGTGGATTTCATATCTGCCCCGTAATCAGGCTCATGGTAACTCTCCTAACAGCTGAAAATGAATTACCTTTCAGCAAAGACTTTTTGTCCTTGATCTTTGTCGTTCATGCCATTTCATAAATCTGCATTTTGCTATATTAGCAAACTCAGAAGACTGTACTCATATGTACGCTGTTATTGACAAGCAACATCAAAAGATGGATAAAGACGACTTTATGGCAATATTGCTTGGTATTCAGAAAGTTTTAATACTTCTTTTCTCACTTTGACAATACTTTTCAAGGAAAATGTTTTTAATGGAAATACAGTGTAAAATGTGTGTTTAATAATATTAAAGTGAAATTCACAGAGGTCAGAATGCACTTGCTTTTATACTTATCATATATTAACATATGCTCTGGACATGTTTAATCCATGCAATATGTAGTTTATTGGAGTGTGGTTACTGTTGTACAAGCATATCGCTGCTGTCTGAAGAAAACCTCGTATCTCCATTTTTGATACTCCAAATTTCATTCAACGGCCCAAAATGACTTGGAAAAATTTCTGGTTCCATTGACTTACATTAAAAGTAAAGTAGGTTTTTTCCTTCTCCTGTAAAGTTACCACTGGAGATACAAGGTTTTCTCCCGACAACAGCAATATAATACTTTCAGTCAGACTTGATAACGCTCTTAATCCATTTTAAGAAGTAGGCTACCTCAATGTATACCTCTGGGAAATCGCGGTTTAGACAGTCACCACGGTACGTATATGCAGCTATTCCCAGAGGCTTATTGTTACAGATGAGAGGACTTCCTGAATCACCCTGGAGAGAGAGAGAGAGAGAGAGAGAGAGAGATAGAGATATTCAGATATTTATATCCTGTCAGTTCTCAAACTCTATGTAATGTATGTAAAGGCTGTTTTCACATTAGGTGTCTTTGAGGAAATTAAATGCTGCCTGCTGGGGTGCATCTTGCACTGGTATGGGGAAAAAGGAAGGTTCCGAAAACTCTTCTTGCTTCTGAAAACTATTTTTAAAAGGTGCAGAAACAATAAAGGAACAGCACATCCAAGTCCAAGACTGGCGGGTGTTCTATATCGCTCCTCTAATGGTAAAGCAAAATAAACTAAGAAGCTTATAAATAGTTACTAACATCATATAATGAAATTTAATGTTACAGATCACACTAACAGTGCAGTCATCAGGCGTGTCAAATATGGAGACCTGAAGCAGCTTATCAAATACAAAATGGCAATAATCATATTCAATTATATACATTTTATCAGTATTTACTCCAATACTGAAAATAGAGTTAAAAAAAGTAAAAAAATTTAAAAAAGCATCCAAGCTAGTCTGTGTGCAGCATGTACAAACTTTCCTGATAGCCATGTAGTTTAGACGAGCAGTTTAGACCAACAGTTTCAAACTGACCTAAAACAGTATCAGCTGAAAAACACACAGTGATGCGCTGTTTTTATTCTAGCTGTGATTTTAATAAGATATTAGTTTCTCACCATGCCGAGTTTCTGGACACAATGAATACTCACGTTTGGTGGTTACACAGCCTGCTAGGCCCAGCAGGGTTGGGATAGCTACTGAAACATTTGTAGCTAGCTACTTTTCCAGAAAAAGTAGTGGCTACTTTTTAGCTACTTTTTGAAAAGTAGTGCACTACTTTTTAGCTACTTTCAAAGCGCGATTGTCAGAATGTTTGTGAATCTCCACCTGACACACCAAACAAGCCCAACTGACAGTGTGAACAAGACACTGCATTTAATCATGTGCCAGAAAGAAACACACAATTGAAAAGCTGCAAATATACAAAAAGATCACCAAAAGTCAGTTTAAGTGTAACCAACAATCAAACTTACACAACCAAAGGCGTGATATCCAACAAAAATGTAGATTAAATAAAGGCAAAGTCAATTATTCCAGGTTTTTCCTAACAAAAATCAACAAACATTACCGAATACAAACCAAACAACTTTGTGCAAAGCACTGTCAACTGTTGAAATAAAAGTACTCCAATTTAAACATTTCAGCAAGATCTGTACAGACATGACATTCAGAGTCCTTTGTTAAACTTCGGCAACACTTCAGTCTCAATATTTTTATCAGTGACACTGGCTCTGCGGAGTACTATTAGTAATAGTCTATTACGAAAATGTTTTTTACACTTTAGCTAAGGCAGGGGTCGGCAACACACGGCTCTTTTACTGCCCCGTTACAGCTTCACAGCAGAATTAGATTTTTAGGTAAAATAACATAGTCATCCCAGTTTTAACAATCAGTGGCCTTAAACTCTGGAGTTAACGTATAACTGCTAACGTTAATAGGATCAGAATTTTTGTGAGGTCCATTTTGCAGAAACGTTACTCACATCTGATTGTGATTAAAATAACTACCAAATATGAGTATTACAGCAACAATAAGTTTCTCCTTTTGTTTTTTTTATTCAATTACTGCTCCTTTTGTACCCATCTATTGCACCTTTTTCTTTCGTTTGTTCATTCTTCATCCCTCCGTTCTTCCATAAAAATATTTGACTTCAACTGTCCTGTTTAAGTTTAATTAATCATTTAACTATTTATTTATATGTTTATTTTCAGCTAAAAAATGCATTAAACCAACATTAAATCAGGCGATAGTTTCAAACTGATTTTGTTTCATTTACCTCTCTCTCTCTCTCTATCTTTGCTTGTCTCTTTTGCATCTCTGTACTCATTGATTATTGTAAAAGCACACATTAAACATATGTTATAAAAGGCTGTCTGTACCAAAGCCCAGCTAAAGGGAAAGGCAGCTACTCATATAGTTAATGAGACAAAATATAGTCTAATG
>JAILXH010242896.1:35287-46260 GCA_023558415.1 Piaractus mesopotamicus | reverse complement strand
CTTTGTTATGATGACATGCCACAGTTTCACATCTGCACATGCAACTGTAATGGAATCTACAGGAGCTAACCAAATTGAGTTTGTTTGATTTAAATTGTTTCATTTCCACAATAGCAAAAGAATGTATTTGTGGATTGAGCATGAATAGGTCAATGGTCATGTACCCGCAATATAACATTTCTGCTTTAGCCCCTGCTATATTTAGACACACTGATGATAATGCACAACATTCTAGGTCAGTCTGGAATGGTTTTCAATGGATGTGGATCCAAAAGTAAATAAAACAAAGAACATTTTTTGGCCTTTTTCAGACATAAGTACACTTTTGTACATTTTCTTTGTGGAGCTTTTTTTTTTACCCAGTTTTCTGCCTAGTTTAGTGTCCAATTCCACCCAACAGTCAGGTCTGCCCAATCACACGCTTCTTTTGAGCGTGACACAGCAACATTGGACTGCTCAACACACTCAGAGGAGAATGCCAACTGCTAATTCTCTTACCTCAGCTAACAGACTACCATTGGCTAGCAGCTTGCAGGGAGGTGAATAAGGGCCTTCCTACCCACCCAGGGTAGCAGGGCCATGGTTGGCAGCGGCATTGCCAGGGATCAAACTTGCAATCTACTGATGATGGGACTAACACTTAGATGTTTATGACACTTGGGAGGCCATTTATTCCATAAAGTTTGTCCAACTGCACAATAGTACCTACAAAAGAATGCACATTTGAGTGGAGTATGGATAGATCAATGCCTGTGACTTTAATATAACATCTCTGCTTTAGTCTCTGCTATCCCCAGCTCATTTATGATACGGCACAGTATTCTAGGTCACAACTATGTAATTGACACAACCCAAATCCAAACAGTACTCTTCACTAACACTAGGGAAATATGAAAGTCTTTTTTTTTTTAAGCATGTTTCATCATGTAAGTCTTTGTATGAGTGTGTACGATTGATGTGTCTTTGTCTGAACAGTTGTCTGCTCTGAAATGTGAAATTTCTGATTCAAAATTTACAGACTGGTGATTGTATGCTAATTACTATGGCTATCTACCAGTGAAGGACTTCCCTGTTAGTCACTTAGGTTAATAATTACACACACACACACACACACACACACACACACACACACACACACACACACACACTCATACACAGCTTGCATGTTACGACCAATCCATTCCTCCATTACTGTGAGATTTCAGCCTGGGGGTGAGTCACACTGCCTCCTCCATTTTACCAAATCTGAAATGGCTGAGCTCTTCCTACACTTGCATACCACACACATGGGCAATGCATCTTACAGTTCAGTTTGTGGCTATATTGTCCAAATGGGTTGCATTGTTTCATTATTGTGTTAAAGTGTATAAATAGGTCTGTAATTTCTTACCAGTGTTGCACAATGTATCAAAAGTTCAATGCTTTTTCAATTGTAACTTGGTAAACAATTCAATATTCTATCAATATTTTAGTTCTTCATTCTAGTAGACTAACGCTTTTTTGAAATTGTATTCTGCCTATTAGCACAAGCTAAGTGCATATTAAGTAATTAATTAATTAAGTAATTTGACTGCCCTAATGTACATCTACATGTATATTGGGGATATCAATCATTCGATTTAATAAAATAAACATAGTTAAGGTATAGGGTCACTCAAAACCAAGGGGTTTTAGTCTGAAGTCCACGTGAGTTTAAAGTCCAAAATGGATTTTGAACTCTGTGTTTGAACCAGTTTGGCAAAATGATCTATACGCATGTTACTTTATTTTGTTCTCAAAAACTGATTTTCTTTTAAATGCAGTGCGATGAGTGCTGGGCTACACTGTACATTCTCTTCCTAGTGTTAAGCTTTTTTTACATAGTTAATTATTTGATATTAGAGTCAGGTATTTGAAACTACTTGAAAAAGTAGTGAACTTGCCACGAAACACCACAAAACGCATGCATGAGTTCAGTACAATGCTGATGCTAAGCTTATGACTTCTGAACATGTTGACTACTGAGGAGACTGTTCAGTTTCATCACATCTCAAGAGAGTTTAGTAACGCTGAGAATAATAGCTGGCTCATCAAAGTGATTTATTAGTCTACACAGGCTTTAGCAGGAACTTCTGCGTTTATAAATAAGCTGTTTTTTGAGCTGTCTTTACACTCAAACAAGTATTTATGATGCATTTTCTTAAAGATTGTATATATTTTAAATTTAGTGACTTTTTTATTTTTAGGAGAATATTTTTAAAAGAGTATTCTAAAAGTATTCTAAAAGTATTTTCCTAAAAATCTAAAAAAAAATCTGCAAATCTAAGCCTTTACAAAATACTTGGACTAAATACAGATATTTTATTTCTGTATAATCAACATGTATCCTGAATATTTGTATTCTGTTACATTCCACCCCTGCATGTGTTGGCAAAAAGAAACTGAATTTGAAAATCAAATGCTGTGAAGCTGTGACAATATTTCTTTGTGTTCATTCCAGTAAACACATTGGGTGTTCAGATGATTCCAAGTGTTTTTAAGGTTTTTTGTCATCATATAATTTCTGGTTTTGATTCTCAGATTGCCACAGCCCTACTTCCTAGCTGCTCATACAAGCAATTTCTGCAAATGGAGCAGAACTAAAAGTGGATTTGTACTGTTTAGGTAATTGGTTGAATTTTAGTGTAATTGTCCCTCAAAGAGCTAAAATGTTATGTATGATTGAGAGGTAGTGGACATGTGTGGAAAATAATTAAGGTCTTTGCAGAAGATTTTCAAGAGCTTAATATGCAATATAGCACTCCCTCCCCTTATTAGCAAGTGCTTGGACACTGATGATTGCCATTCATGGCCATATTTCATTTGGGCATTTTTAATAAAACCATCTGTGTTTCCTAAAAAACACATGTAGCCTAATCATTGTCCTGAATAGCTCTGCATAACTTAAGCTAAACTGTTGAATGCTAATTAAATTGAATGCTGTTAACTGTAGAATTTGTTCTGCTTCAATGCCTCAATGTTTTTGTCTCCAAAACTTCACTACAGAAAGCTGCCCACCGTGCATATTAAAATGGGCACATGATTGACAATGATGTACTGAACATTCGCTATCCCTTACACTAATTGGACAGAAATCTTAGTTTTATAGGGTGTGACAGATGGTGTGATTGTGTGTGTGTACATATGTGTGTTTGTGTGTGTGTGTGTATGTGTGTGTGTGTGTGTGCGCAAAAGAGAGAAAACTGCTGTATAAGTTGTCAAAGTTTTACAGACAGAGGGCCATATGTATGCATCAGTGCAGGAGCAGCACAAAATGTACCTTGAAACAAAGGCAATGTGCACCAACAATGTATCTTAATTTTTTGTTAAATTTACTAAGACTGCAGCTTGTCATTCAAACTGCACATAGCACCGCCTGTTTATAAATAGAATTTGTTAAAAGATACTATGGGCTTTGCACACATATTGTGGCTGCATAACAGAATGTTTTCTGTCTTCTCACATACATAAACCGACTGGCATCTTCATTAAGTACACTTAACTTGTATCTATGCCCACTGTCCATTTTATCAGATCTGCTTACCAGATAGGTGCATTTTGTAGCTCTACAATTACAGGTTGTAGTCCATCTGTTTCTTTGCATACTTTGTTAGTCCCCTTTCTCCCTGTTCCTCAAAGGACCCCCACATGACCACCACAGAGCAGGTATTATTTGGGTGGTGAATCATTCTCAGCACTGCAGTGACACTGACATGGTGGTGGTGTGTTAGTGTATGTTGGGGTGGTACGAGTGGATTAGATTCAGCAATGTTTCTTTTAAACACTGTGTCCACTTACAGTCAGCTCTATTAGACACACCTACCTTGTGGATTCACCTAATAAATGTAAAGTCAGGGCCAAAAATTGTTGCTGGACAGTTTGTGTTAGTCATCCTCTAGCCCTGCATCAGTGGTCACAGGATGCTGCCTACAGAATGCGGTTGATACTGAGGCACTGCTGTGCCTGATCAACTTGTACCAGTGCAAGACACATTAATATGCCAGAACCACATCCATGTCACTTTAGTGCTGGGAATGATTCACCATTTTGTGCGGCCCCCCTTGAATGCATGTGCATAAGGAAGAGAAGCACATTTTGCCCATAAACTGTGCACTTAGGCTCATACCTCAGTGTCACATGTAGCATTGGGTAGAATGTGTCTGATTTGCGCCTAAAACTGATGCAAAAGGTTTTGTACATTGGGCCCTCTGTGTGTGAGTTGGTAGAGACTCAGTAAGTGAGTGAGTGTGTGTGTGTGTGTGTTTGTGCATGGTGGGTGTGTCTAGAGAGACAGGGTGTGTGTATGTGACCTTTCCTGGTGGACAGGCTCTCCTGATCCTGAATGTCATTGATTTCACTGGCATAATAATCTCAGCGCTTTGAGCAGCTGTCAGAGCTAAAGAGTCTGACAAACCGGAGCGTTCTACTGGAGAGCCAGAGAGAGAAAGAGACAAAAAAGAATAGAGAGAGAGTGTGCTTAAATGATAATGGACAGACAGGAAATGGAGGGAGAGCGCCAGAAAAGCTCAAGAGAGAATAGAGGTGGAAGAATGGAGAAAGGAAGGAGGTGAATGCTAGAAGAACATAAAGGAAGTGACATTTAGCCAGGAGAGGAGACATGAGCCTGCTGGCATTTTCTCTGATGGAACGTTCTCTCTTGCAGACAGTTCGGCTGGCTCATGTCATCCTGTGGTTGATGACAGTGCAGTGTTTAAAGCGCTCGGAGCCACAACCTGTGATCCTTTACATGATGCCAACATTAGACCCAGATTGCGCTGCCCTTTAGAAAGCCACACCATAAAGAGCCTCCCTGCTAGAATAAGCAGAAGTGTTCATAAGAAAGATTATGAGATTGATTATCTCTGAGTTAATCCATACTAGGTCAGTGAACCCAAACATAGGCTTTCTTTGTTGCCTACACTGAACCAAAACAGATTCTGTAGTAGAGCACTACACACTGCTTGCATACTGATTGTGCCCAAAAGTAGTGAGTAGTATGCAGTATGTGACCTAATTAATTTCTTAATTTCTTCAGATTAATTTCTGCAGTACACCAAAGATACCCAAATGACGTACTTCTCTGGCCAAATATTCCAGCGTGTCCAGGGCTGTCACGTAACCATGGATGTAATCCCTCGGGCTTATGTGATCCTGTAGACAGAGAGCATTGCCTATGCTCAGACAAATAACAGTTATCTGTGCTGAAATAAATGACATCAGAGAATCAAACCATTTGAAACTTTTTTTTGCAATTCAACTGTTACTGTTTTTAAATATTACGTATTTTAAAAAAATGTATTGTTCTGTCTTATACCATCTTTGTCCATCATTTTATTCAGTCTGAAGTCTATATTTATGTTGATTCAATCCCTCACCCTCCAAGGATTCATCTAGCTAACTTCTGATAACACAGAAATGGAATACTAATACAGAAATGGAACAGCCCTTAAGACAGCATCAAGTATTTACTCAAGAGGAAATGGTGAGGACAAGCTGACAGGGGTATGTGAAAACAGTTTTGGAATGGGGGATGGTCTCAGAAGGAACATGAAAACTGAAGTTTTTCTCTCCCAGAGCTCCCTGCAACCCGGAGCTAATATTAATAAGACAGTTTGTAATTAGAAAGTTGCCTCTACCCTAAAGCTATATATTCACACTGGGAGTCCCAGTGCTGTTATCCAGTCCTCATGCTCCCCTGGGAGACATTAGTATGTCCCTGAGAAGAGAGGGAAGGCTCCTCCACCTAGTCCAGAATTAGAGCCAAGTCGCTTCATACTGTGCCCCAATCTCATTACTGACAGACACTACGCTCTTGGAGACAGGGTAAGTCTTCCTCGTCTGGGGAAAGGTATTGATCTCTGTGCTACTGCCCCTGTCAGCTCGTCCCCGCTCTCTGACACTAATCTTATTTGCTTCTCATGAAGTCTTGTTTGCTTCTTCAGTAAGGAGACATCGGGATTCCATTTGGAGTTGTGGAAATGAATGGTAAGTGTAATTCTAGTGTAATTCTAACTTCCTGCTTGTGAAATGGACCTGATAAACCATATTCATCTTGGTCTCTTTAACAGTGAATTGGGACTACTGGTTGGATCAAAACTTGACTAGGACAAATATAACAAGAAAATGCTTCAACCGGCTATAAGCCAGGTGCAACCAAAAGTCAAAAAAGCCTATTAGGAAAAAAGTGCAATGCTCACTCCATCCCATAATGATATTAACAATCACGATGTTACAGCCCACATGCAACATCAGCAAGTTACACTAGAAGAAGGCTTTGTACAGTGCCATGAAAATGTATTTATCACCTCTTGCTTTCCTGTATTTTTCAGATGGAATGTCAGCACGGAATTTCAGATCCTTATACAAAATATTACATAAGACAAAGAAAACAATGTGAAACACAAAACACCTATTAAAAAGGTCATTGCTGTAAATACTGGTTGTGCCACCTTTCACAGCAATAACTGCAATCAAACACTTCCTATAACAGGACATAATCCGTCTTTCACATTGCTGTGGAGGAATGTTGGCCGACACTTCTTTGCAGAATTTTTTGCCACACTGGAGTGCTTTTAAGATTGAACTAACTACCTGCCACAACATCTCATTAGGGTTCAAGAGAGGACTTTGACTAGGCCACTCCAAAGCCTCAATTTTGTTTCTTCTTAGCCGTTCAAGTGGCCTTGCTCTTGTCCTTCAGAATGTCTTGCTGCATAACTCAAATGTGCTTGAGCTTCAGATCATGGACTGAGCAGACATTTTCTTGCAGGATTTTGTGGTAGAGAAATTGTGGTTCCATCAGTTCCATCAGAATGATGGCTCCAACAGTCATGTCACCCCGACACAAAGCATCAATAATGCTACCGCCACCATGTTGGACTGCTGGTATGATGTTCTCGTTGTGGAATGCTGTGTCAGCTTTACGCCAGATGTAATGGGAAACCTGTCTTCCAAAAAGTTTTGACTTACCATTCCACAGCACATTATTTCAAAAGGCTTGGGGGTCATTAAGGTGTTTTTGGCAAATGATGAGCCTTTATGTTCTTCTTGGTTAGCTATGTGTTTTGCCTTGCAACTCTCCCATGGATACCTAGTCTCTTTCTAATGGTGGAATCAGGAATGCTGACCTTATCTGAGGTGAGCAAGGCCTGGAGTTCATTAGATATTGTTTCAGTCCTTTTGTGACTTCTTAAATGAGTTGGATGAGTGCTTTTAGAGCAATTTTGGCAGGCCAGCCATTTCTGGAAAGATTCCCTACTCTTCCAAGTTTTATCTATTTGGAGACAATAGCGCTCACTGTGAAGTCCCAGAGCTTTAGAAATGTCTTTGTAAATCTTTTCAGACTGATGTAGTTTCTCATCTCTTCCAAAATTTCTATTGATTGCAGTATAATGTGCTGCTTGTTGAGACCTTTTAGCCTACTTTACTTTGCTAGAAAGGTGCTATTTAAGTGATATTTAGACTCACCAGGACTGGCAGTAATCAAGCCTGGATGTGTCTAGTTTATTTGAACCCAATTATTAACTTTATTTTGTTAATTGGTTGATTGAATAACTAACAGGGCAATTACTTTTTCACACATGGCCAGCTAAGTAGCAAAACCCATTCAGAACATGTCTATGAAATTATGATGGGCGAATCTTTAACCCTGACCAAAATGATCTATTTTTTTATTCATGTATTTATTTCTTTTGGATTTTTACCCAATTATTCTCCCTAATTTGATCCCTGAAAATTTCACTTGCTAGCTAAGTCTCCCCCTATCACTCAGTGCTACCAGAGTGGGATGGCAAGCATGTGCTTTCTCAGCGACATGTGAAATGACATCTCATCTTTTCGAACTGCTGCTACCGCAAAGTTGTTGGACAGCTAAAGGGCTAAAAAATTACCTAACAAGGTGAATCAGGTGTTTTGGGGTAGGCAATAGTTGCTGCAAGACAAGAGCTGGACCTACTGTTTAAGATAAAGTAAATGTGCCAGTTATATGAATAACATGGAAAAGTGGTGAAAACCGCTCTTATTGCATTTGTGCAACATTCACAAACATTGACTGAATTTTGTTATTGGACAGGGAGGGACGTGTCCACTTTTAACTATTTGGAGGGGGATAAATTATCCCGCCGATTAATTTGATCTGAACACTGTACCTGTATAATTTAAGCTATTATAACAAAGTCTGGATGTGTTCAGACTTTGTTTTGTAACAGTGTGTTACATGCAGACTTTGTTGTAATAGTTTGTATTAAATTATACATTTTTAAACATCTTTACGTCCCTGCACACACAAGATTCATGGGAAATGCAGTCCGTGTGCAATCAGCATATTTCATGTTCCTCTAGTGTAGCAGACTGAGCCAGCTCCACTTATCTCAAGTCTCCCTTGTATACAAAAGAATAATGCTCTAGTCTAGTTTTTCAGCAGTAGCTATTTAGCTAGTTTAGTAGGTCAAGCAGGTGTAACTTTGTTAAAACTAGAAAAAAAAGCTTCTACACATAAAGGTGTACTTCTGTGTCTGTGAGACACCTACATTTGTCTAACTAGAGTTGCCAGGTGTCTGGTTTTGGACTGAAGAATTAGAATTGTCATTAGAGGTAAGACATATATGGAAAAAAAAAAAAAATTCTATGCCCGCCATGGCAGTATGCTTTAGCTAGGATGTTTAACTGTTTGGGTTTTTAAGTTTGCTAATGTTTTTTGTCTTTAGCATTTTAACTGTCCAATTTTAATTTGTCATCTTCTTGGGATAAATGTGTTGCTTGTGAAGAGTGGACCCATGTTTTCTACAGAAATGTTGCATTGGTTGTTAGGTTTATGTTAACCTGTGCTCTCGTTAATGTGTGTATAATCTTGCTATTGTTTTGTCTTAATTGAGAAAAAAAAGGTCAGATGGGCTTGATGATGCACCTGCTGGTTGTTACTGCCTATCAGACGTTAAAATGTTCAGTTGAATTTCACTTTAAAGCCATTTGTTTTGTCGAAGTAGATAAAGTGCAGTTCTAGTCTTGTCAATACCCTTCCCTCTCTGCCCTCTGTCTCAGGGCTACCCTCATCTGTACTACAGAATTCAGAGATCTGTGTGTGTAAACAGCAATGAAGAAGAAAAGTGTAAAAGGCAAAGTGTGAGTGTGAGTTTGATAGGTCTGCTGGTATGAGCCCAACCCCCAAGTTAAAATGAAACCTAAGCCATTGTATGTTGCAAAGTTGCAACAGCAGGTCTCACAAACTCATATGGCATACCTTATACACATGTGCAGCTGGGTGAGTTGTTGGTTAACAGTGCATAAAAAATCTACAATCATTAATAGGGAACAGTGTTGTGCTTATTAGGATCACACAATAAAGGCCTAAATTATTGCTTGTTCATGTTATGTAATGTCTTTGATGCAACCACAATAGGAAGGTATTCAGTTCCAGGGAGGCAAATGTGTTCCAATATGCAATCGTAAAGCTAAACGCAAATACTGAGTTTCAGTATTTTAATTGTTTTAACTTTCCCTGAGTTCTGACTTGCATTTCTCCCCTACATTTCATGTTTAGAGTTCTCTTTATTGTTTTGTAGTAAAATGAATTGAAAGACTCTTTTCTTTAATTGCTCCGCTGAAAGAAGAGATTAAACAGCTTCACTAGAAAGGATCAATATCAGTGTACTGTCACTTCACAGATGGTAGGCTCTGCTGGCACCATTCAGAACAACGCTGACAGTAAAATCGCTTCTTTCCAAATCAATTCTTATTTCCGAAGTGTTCTTTAAATACCCAGCAGACATGCTTTGTTAGTGCCACCTTGGAAGTTTTACAGCTTTATGGACTTGTGCATTAAATTCCATCATAAGTTTCCTGGAGAGTTTTGCTCTTGAGAAAAATGACTAATAAACCTATAATAATTAAAGCCTGGTTTACTCATCCACAGAAGACATGTCATTCTTTAAGTTTTGCCTAAGTTCTCCTTCAGTACTGCTACAACACAGACACAATCATCAGATTCATCCACTTGGAGAAGGGAGCAAAGCACAACCAATGCTGCAATATGTTCTTCTGCACATTGCATCTAATTACACATTTCCACTAGAGAAGTCTCCTGACCCCCGAAGCTTACATAATGTAGCTTTAAAAATACTAAATCATTTCTTTGATGGTTGGAAAGAGGAGTGGATCTCCGGCCAAATTACACCCTGTAGCATTTTATTTCCATAAAATGTCACCTTCAGAGAGGAACTATGGAATTGGCGATCGGGAATTATTAGCGGTCAAGTTGGCTCTAGAGGAATGGCGTCATTGGTTGGAAGGTGCCAACCATCCTTTCACTGTTATAACTGACCACAAAAATTTGGAATATCTTCGCACAGCGAAGAGACTGAACGCACAACAAGCTAGATGGTCACTTTTTTTTTCACGTTTTATATTTAGTATTATTTATCGGCCGGGATCTTGTAACACCAAAGCAGACGCCTTGTCTAGAAAACATCAACAGGAGACAAATTTCTTGCAGAATGAGAAACCTGAACGGATCCTCACGCCAGAGGTGAATATTTCTTCTATCCGGTGGCAAATAGATGAGGAAATTGAAAGAGTATTGCCCCACATTCAAGTACCCGACCAATGTCCCACAGGGAAACTGTATGTACCCGAGCCATTTAGAACCTCCTTGATCACTTGGGCTCATTCATCATTAACATCAGGCCTTCTAGGAGAGACCCGCACCCACAAACTTTTAGCTAATAGGTACTGGTGGGAATCAATGAACCAAGACATTCATTCTTTTATATCTTCTTGCTCAACATGTGCCCAGTGTAAAAACCCCCAAAATTTTACCACCTGGTAAATTACTGCCTTTACCCATACCCAACCGACCATGGTCCCACATAGCAGTGGATTTCGTCACCGATTTGCCTGAATCGCAAGGGTTTACTACTATCATGACCATTATAGATCGATTCTCTATAGGGAAAACATTA
>JAILXH010242884.1:870-11587 GCA_023558415.1 Piaractus mesopotamicus | reverse complement strand
ATATATATATATATATATACATAGAGCTCAAAGTGCTTCACAAAGAATGATGATGTGTACGTGTACAAATAATTTTTACACTGTTAGCAGAAGGAGTCTAGTGGATATGATTTTTCTTAATATTTTCTTAATATTTTTAAAGAGAATATGCAATATATTTGATGACATTAGGATCCAGTTTGGTCTAAATTCTGTCAGACACTCTATTGTATAAAGATACCAAATATTCATCATTTTAAAGCAGTAGAACATAAAAAAATCATCTCTAGAAGAAACAGAAGAACATTAATAGAAGTTTAGGTTCAAACAGGCACAAGTTATAAATGGTAGTCTTAGTAAATCCAGCATAACAAACAGGTGTCAGCAGAATACATATGTTGAACATCTTTGAGGTGGTGGGGGGGGTGTTGTGGGGTCCTGGACCTCCCATAAAAGTAAAGGGACCCCCCCATAAATGAGACATAATTGAACTTGGGGTCAGGATGGGGCCCCATGTTATTTATTTTCAATTTTGTAAGTCCCTTACTTTGTTTAATCACCTGATTTCTAACCTTTAGTGCATTCCAATCTGAAGGCAGCTGCCTAACTAGTCACTGCCTTCAAAGGCAGCTCTCTCTTATAGGGCAGCATTTTAACCGAAAAGGAACCTTGACAGGCATCGCATCCGGGCCAGAGCTTCAGAGCCATCATATGTCATAACTTTCACTGCGCTGTACATGTTTTATCTGTTTACTCTCAGTCTCTGGTTAACTTACACTCACCTCCGACTGTACAAGTGCATCACCTCGGTGTAAGTGGACGGCTCTCGCATCTGCAGCAGCTGTTTTCCTGCATTGACACTGTTGTGGAAATTTGTGTATGAAGAACAGGCTGCTTTAAGGAGTCGTATCTGTCGTTATGTACTCAGATAAATACAGATAATCGTGACATTTCAATTCATTCACTGCCCTCATCCACCTTAACCTGCTTTATGTCTAACACCCAAAGAATAAAAACTACACATCGGTAAAGCTGCTAATATGTGTTTTATGTTATGCATTCCCATCTAATTTATGAGCTCCTAGTCTGAAATTTAGCCATCAACATTCACTTAATATTTTTAATAACGTTTAATTCCTGAACTTCTACATTGTCCAGTGTTAAAGTATTTTTCATTGTTCAGGGAGAAAGTCAGTTTACAGCGCTCTTGTATGCACTGCGAAAGTGAGCTGCTTTAAGTGGTTCAGTGCAGTTTTCTGACAGTAACCGCTCCTCCTTCCTCAGACAGCGCCTCTCCGCTGCTGTAACGTTGGTCTCTGAGGACAGAAAAAAATCTCTGAGAACAGAATCAGACTAGTAAATTATTTTCAAATAAAAAGCGCTACTAAACAGTGAACAGACAATATTTTAAATTGGACTCTCATGTTTTAAAGAGCCAGTGAATTTACAGAGCTAGTTAACTAACGAGTTAGCTACAAACGCAGCCTGTCAGGTCATGTTGCACCAGCAAACTGACATAATTTTGCATCTACAAACACAAACACACACACACACACACACACATCATCTAAACCACTTATCCTACTGGGTCGCGGTGGGGTGCTGGAGCCTATCCCAGCCAAATACAACAATCAAAACAGTAAAGTCAGAAGTAAAGGAATAACTTACGTTTGTGAACTCCTCGGTCAGCAGAAATGGCCGCTCCGTCATGCCATGTTTATCAAACTGAAGCGAAGTGAACTCTCGGCCGGTGAGCAGGTGAACAGTATTGAGGGACTGCCTTTGCTGAAAAAGATACATGCGATGCTGCCTTCAGATTTGGTCAAAATAAGGCACCTTAGAAGGCAGCTGCCTTATGCGGCCTTTCGAATGGGACAGCCTTCGTCTCGGGAGCGCAAATGCTGCCTTAAAATGCCACCTACTTAGACAGCTGCCTCCCGATTGGAACGCACCACTTGTGTTTGAAGAATTCCCGTCTACATTTGCATCCCCTGTTGTTAGTGTTGAATATTTATTTAGTTAAATCCGTAACACCTTTGTTAAATATAGTGTCTTTTAGCAGAGATTTGTTAAATTTCCAGTAACCTCGAGTTCCAGGAGCATCATTTACTCCCTTTATAAAACAGACCCATGAAGTCCGTTTCAGGCTGGTGACCAATTAGGAGATAAAGTTTAATTCTGAGCCAAACGCTCCAAAATAGCTGAAGAACAGTCAGTCTAATTATGACCAGTCAATTTTCTTTCCATTGATGACGGCCACAGTCTCTGCCTCGCTACAGTGTTGGTTGGAGACAGAGCTTCTGTGAGGTGGAGGTTGTTCTCGTGGAGAAATGTCGACCCTTTAGCTTCCTTTCAGATGTTGTTGCATTAAAAAAGGATGATGGCTCAGCTGGACCGATCCGTTCTCCTTGGACCCACGCGGTACACTACGTCCTTTGCCAGCTTTTCAGCATGTATAATCTTTTTGAAGGTTTGAACATGTGTGGCATGTAAGGTACACTGGGCAGAAGACATAGCTAGAGCTAAGCTAATACACTGAGAAAGAGACAAAAAAACAAACATCTATCTGAGATGTGGTTCTAAGCTAAAACATTCACCCCAAGCCACCATGGAGATAAGCCTTGAGAACATCCGGTGCAGCTGTGGAAGAAATACCCCATGCACTCGCAGCCAGCCAATCAAATGCAAGTGTCTTCACAGAACTCCAGCCAATTACCAGACCAGTGGGCAGGTTTCTGAGAGAGAGAAAGAGAGAGAAAAAGAGAAAAACAAGCAAAACAAAAACATGCGGCCTAGGGACGTAGCACTCCCCCCCCCAATTAAAGATAGATGTTACACATGAGAAAGAGCATCAGCCATTACATTATCCATGCTCTTCTTGTGCCGAATGTCCAACAAGCAACCTTGAGCAAGCAAAGCCCACCTTTGATTTGATTGATAACTTTGATTAGTGTTGTACATGCGAGACAGAAACACAAGTGGAACGACAGTGTGGTCGACACAGGAAGACAGTCTGGAAGTAGTTCAGCACCAGCATCAGTAGCACTGGTTTCTCTGTCCAACTTAAATGCCAGTGCAAAGTTAGATGCAGCAAGGACAGGGGAGCTGCACAACAGGGCCTTAATAGCATCAATAGCTCGCTGACAGTCAGGTGTAGAAATAAGGAACGTGCAGAACTCAGACGATCTGTTAGAGGAGAGGCAATACAAGCAAAATTACATCCAAAACTCCTACAATATCTGGCCATTCCTAGGAAGCAGTTTCATTCGCATTTTGTAGAAGGAACAGGAAATCCTTGAATGGTCACAGCCTTGACATTTATTGGACAGACTTGACCCTGTCCGAGTTCTTTCCCCAGGTACACCACCGTGGCCTTCGCAAACTCACACTTTGTTAAATGTGGAGTTGACAAAGCTGCTTCTAAGCGCTGAAAAAACATTCTGAGAATCGACATGTGCTCATCCTATGTTTCTGTATGTACGATGAGCCTACATCAAGGTAAGCTTCACAATGGGGTAAATCGAACAAAAACTGATTCAATCGATCTTTGGAACGTTGCAGGCACATTCTTCATCCCAAAGGCCATTAACTGTGTCTTGTAGAAAACTCTCAGGAGTGACAAAGGCCGAAAAGTCAGAAGCTCAAACCGTCAAAGACACCTGACAATAACCCTTAAGTAAATACAACTTACTGACATATTTGGCTGATCCAACTCTATCTACAGTCATTAATATACAAGAGAGGAAAAGAGTAGGAACGAGTCACCGCATTCACCTCACGGCAATTAGTACAGAAGCGTGAGGTACCGTTAGGCTTGGGAACTAAAAGACAAGGTTTGCTCCAGGAGCTAAAACTAGGAATTGCCAAACCATTATCAAGAAGGTATTGTACTTCAGACTTCATAATAGCACGCTTTTTTGGATTTACTCAATATGCATGCTTTTTAATTGGAGCATGACCATCTGCATCGATGTCATGTTCGATAACATGAGTACGCCTGGGAACATCTGAAAAAAGATTTAGAAACTCAGTAATCAAACTCATTATCTCCTGTCGCTCACTGACAGCAAGACCAGATAAAAGAGGAGGATAAGTCACCTTAAATACTAGAATTTGACAAATGCACCCAAAGTACAGGAGCCAAACACGCATCTTTATTATCATCAGGGCTCGAAATATGACAAACGCATGTTTTATGGCTACGGTCAGTAGTATGGATCGCATAATCTGTATCATTAAGCTTAGATAAGGACCAGAAAACCTAGCTTGTAAAGAAGAACCTACAGGGGGTAATAGAACCAGTACATCATCTCCAGACTGAAAAGACCTTCCTATCCTTAAAGGAAGGACCTTCCTAAAAGATCTTCCTATCAAAACTGCTTCATAGTGCTTTGAGAGGTAGTTAATATTGACTTAGCTGCTGTACAACCAGAGTGCAAACGCTCCCTGAACTGACTGACGTAATCAAGAACATTTTTATTTGGCTCGGACTCTGACATCCATTTCTCTTACAAAGTCCTCAGTGGACCTCAAACAGAATGACCAAACATGAGCTGGGCTGGGCTGAACATATACTCCTGAACAGTTTCATGAATAGCAAATAGGACTAAAGCCTCACCATCATCCCACTCATTTCCTGACTTAGCGCAATATTTACGCAACATAGACTTAAAAGTCTGATAGAAACACTCTAATGCTCTTTGACTCTCGGGATTGTAAGCACTTGAAACTTTGTTTAACCGAAAGCTGTTGTAAAACCTGGGCAAATATCTTGGACAAGAAGTTTGACCCCTGGTCGGTTTTGGATATATTTTGGAAGGTAAAAGGTAGAGGCCCAAAGGAGAGCTAAACTTAATCAAAGGTTTAATAATGGCTTTAGCTCACAAAGTGCGAAGAGGAATGGCTTTAGGAATGTGAGTAGCAGCACACATAGTGGTTAAATAAAATATAATAAATATAATAAAACTCAGCTTCCTGACTTTCGTGTTAAGGTACCCACACAATCTAAAGGAATTCTCTCAAAAGGCTCTTCCACCACTGGACTTGGGTGCAAAGGTGCAGGAGGGATGGTTTGGTTGGGCTTTCTTGCTACCTGACACTATGGCAAGATTTACAGTACTTTACTATGTCAGTAAAGTATATTTCGTAGTTAATAAGTAACTAATCGGGAACTAAGCAGGAACAAATGAGTAGGTCTGCATTAACACTTAAGTAACTACTCTTAACTACCAAGGACTGCTAGTTAACTACTCAGTAGGTAATAGTGAACTGATTATTAGGGTAGTTCACTATTAAATAAACAATAACTACACTTTTTCAAGGAGGTGAAATCTGTTTCCCTCACAGCCTCGTTTGAATTCCTGCAGCATTAGATCACACTAAGCCAGAGACAGTTCACATATAACATGATGTGGGGTTTCCTTAAATTTAACTGAATGTTGGCATCACTCAGGATTATTCTTTCATTTTATGCATTTTTTAAGTCTACTGTGATTTTATTGTAATGCACACACTGCTAAATTTTATGTAAAGCTAAAACATTTCCAGGAGGAGCTGCCAAGCTTGATGAGTGACACTTGTTGAGCCAAAACAAATGCATTGAAATTCCTGAGAGAATATAGAGATTATTACTGTGATGATTTTGATCAGGTGTATTGGGAGCAGAGAAAACACTAAAATGTGCAGGGGGTTCTCCAGAACCGCTGAGTTAATCCAATCCTATTATTAACATAGGCATTAATGTGCATTTATTAAAAAGCAAAGTGTTTTACAGTGTATGCTAAGTTGGAATGCGGAGCATGTGTTTGAGTACACTGTAGTATGAGTATTAGGGGTGTGGGAAAAACTCAATTCTTAGATGCATCGCGATGCGGACGTGAACGATTCTGAATCGATTCATAAATGTCAAAAATCGATTTTCTAAATTTTTAATTTATACCGTAATGTTGACGGACCTAAAAAGCGGAACTTGGAAGTGGGAAAGTGCAGCGCCCGGACACTCTTCCCGGGCGGCACATTAAAAAACACTACTGGATGAGTGAGAAATCCGACCGGCTCCTCTGCATTAAAAAGCCAGGTTAGATCAGGAGACACAACCCAAATGATAAGAAGAGCCATTTTGTCCTTTCAACAAAAATCAAACCACCTTGGGAGCCACAACATTTAATGCCTAATATGTGTCAGAATGTGCTGATGTCCTAATATTGGCTCAGCTACAGCCGCTTTCCTCCCCTTTCCATCAGGAAACTTTCCCTCAGTCTTCGGCTGTTTTACGAGGCTGAAGTCGCTTCTCATTCTCCAGCTTCTTGTTCGACGTTTCCTGTTCCACCTTAAATTCTGCCTGAGGCGCTGAACGTAGCTGCTGCACCATTTAAGGTGGAACGGGGAAATTCGAAAGAGAAGCCACTTCATCTTCACAACTTTTCAGTGTTTGACAGGCTCTCGTTGCAAATTTAACGCTTATAGATTGGAACACGTTCATCTCCAAATGTTCGTCTTAGCTAAATCTCTCTTTGCCTTTTCGTAGCTGCTGGCGAGACTTCGCTGCTAAGTGACCTGCAGTCTGCACGTCATTTCTCAGTCGTTGAGAACCAGGGCTTTAGCGCTATGTTGCACACTTTGCAGCCGAGATTCAGCATCCAGTCTCGAAGAAATACTGACTTACAATACTTACTTTGCTTTAAAACTACCAATTCCTCACACAGTGAGAAAATAGAAATCCTGTATAGAAAAATAAGATGCATCGATAATCGTATCGCAGCCCTCTGAATCGTAATCGAATCGTGAGGTGCCTAAAGATTCCCACCCCTAATGAGTATGCATAAAAATGGTTCTGCAAAAATACTTGATTGTACAGTATTTATAAATAAGCCAATTATATTCTTTGACTAATAAATGTATATGCTAATTATGTGATTGAAGAATACATAGATTATGGGACTACAAAAACAATTTTAGAATGCTTTTAATATGTTTTTGGCAGCACAGACTAGTATATGTAAATATACTTAAATATCATAAGAGTGGCAAAAATAACATGACTAGTACACCTAGTATAGATAAAGCATGATTTTAATACATATCAAGTACACGTTAGTAGTGATTTAGCACAAATTAGTAGTCCCAGAATAACATAAGTTCAGTATATAAGTATTTAAGCACTACTTAAGTATACTTTTTCACAAGGGAAAGTCATGCAGTGTAAAATCTATTACTTTGGATAACAGCACATTACAGAGGAGTTCTCTTGATGTAAATACCCTGACATCCTATTGATGTGACATGTTTTTCCCACTTGTATTTTATATTTACACATTCAATATGCAAGACATCTCATTTATCACTAATGATATCACACTGCTAATACAGAAAATGTAATTATGAGCATTATTTCCGACACATTTCGTTAAGGATAGGATGTAGCAAAAAATAAGATAACTGTACACTGTGCACAAAATCCATCTTTTTGAAGTACACTTCATTAAAGCACATGTAACACAATTTCTTTTTTGTGAACTTGTTAAACAGTTCATTGTAGGCATAATTTGATCAAGCACTGCTTCACAGACAAAATTAACACAGAATTAATGTATGTTTTTAACAACAGCAGTGACACACTTTGGAAAGGATAGTTTTGTCATAAAATGAGCACAGTATATATATATTTTTTTAAGTGTATCATCGGTGCCAAATTAGCCCACCAAAGTGAAAGTAACTTTTTCAAAGTGTACTAAAATATAGACTAAGTATATTAAGTATAAAGTAAAAACAAAAACATTCTGAGCATCCGATATATAGTTTAGGTAAACAAATATCATATTAATGTATATGGCTTTACCATAAGGTTTGTACAGCTGATAATTTGTTCTAGCCAGTTACAGTATTTTACATTGTTTCATATTTTATTTATCTGTGATCTAATGCCTATTACTGTCATTACAGGGTAACCGGTGCTGCCATGTCATATTGTATTCTGCACTCTGGGTTCGAGTCAGTTTTGTCCAGAATTTTATCGTACTAAGTTTTGGACTCATGATGATGTGGTTCAGTTCGGGTCAGGCTCGGAGAGAAAATTCTCAGGCTGCATTCGGGATTGGACCAAAAATTCAGGCCCAATTACAGCTCTAAATTGAGTGATTTGCTTTTGTCATTACATTTTAGCTGTAGTAGTAATTTATTTCGGTCCTTAGACTAAAAACTGAATAACCATTCAAGCTCTCCAGAGGACAGAATGGCTGAAGTAAGAAGTTGCTGAAATGCTAAGAAAAGAGAAATTAACTGCAGATAAAAAGCTGAATAATAAATGAGCAAATAAGCAAATAACCTCCCTGTTGTCTCTCTCTAAAATTGATCGGAGATCTCTGCTTTCTTCAACAATCTGAATAAATGCAGTTTTCTGGGTTTTACCATTTACATTATTCTAAACATCCTTCATTGTTCTCCTCCATCTGGCTGGTTTCTCTGGTTTTTGCACTGGGGTAAATATCTTCTTTGTCATCATTCATCATGGTATACAGCCCATATGCATCATCCACACCTACAGGATGAGGTTGAGATAATGTTACTGTGTTAATGAAGATAATCAACATTTGGTGTCAAAAGGAACAAAAAGCATTTAATTAGATTCTTAATCACGACTGATCTCTCGAAAAGTCAAGATACACTATCATTCCACTCAGATCGTGGAGAGTAAATCAGCCACTATGCATTACTGAAACTGAAGAACCAAAAAAAGCAAGAAAAGTTTAAATTATTTTCACAGGAATACATATAGATAAGAAAGTACTCACAATATATATGATTCGTCTTCACAGTCACCTGATATTTTTGTTTTTTACATCTCCTCGTAAAGAAAATGATTATTGGCACTAATATGAGTAATATGAGTCCTGCTGCCACTCCAGAACTGATGAAGGGAGCCAGAGATGCTGTGAGAGAAATAATCATCAGGACCAGCAGTGCTTCAGATTTAAAGGCATTTACACAATTTTCCACTTTCCCCAGATGTTGTTGATCAGCCACAACATTTTCCAGAGTCCAGATTTTCCTTCTTTAGTTTAGAAACAGAGTTACGAAGTAGTCTACCATTGCCATCGAACACTAGAAGGCAATAGTCACTTGTAAATACACCCACAAACTTCTCTAAACCTGCTGAAACTGCATCCAGGTTATCATTAAGGTAATGCTGACAAGCTGGTTGAGGACACAGTATGACTAACTGGGTTTTCATTCAAACATTTCGCAAACTACTGAGTCACTTAAAATTTTTCTGTAAGTCTTTAAAGAAAAGCAAATTCATCAGTGAGTGCGTTTACATGCACTTAATAATCCGACAACTGCAGAAAATCAGATTTTATCAGTAATCCGATCAACGCATTTACATGCACTTGAGTAATCAGATAACGGGGGAACTCCAGGTCTACGTGAGTCAGGCAGTAACTGGATTTCTGCTTTGCAACCAGTCAATGGACTCACAGAAGAAGACGTGACGTAAACGTAACGTAAAACTCAAACTTCATGCTGCATCTTTTTTTTTTTTTTTAAACATCGGGCCACTTTACCTGAAAATATGAACATACATCATCTAGAAGATGAAGAATATTTAAATCCTTCATTTTGTCGATAAGGTTTAGTTTCTCGCGGTGACGCTGCTCGCTTATTTCCGGTACAGCAGTCTGTTCCGCACATGCGCAGACTGAGAAATCCGAAAGAAATCAGAGTAAGAGTTCACATGCACTGAGAAATCTGATCACTGAGCTAAAATCCAGCCTTTTAATCGGATTTCTTAATCAGATTTCTAAATCGGAGTATGGTGTTTACATGACCATTCGAATGATGGGATAACTGCAGAAATACAATTATGATGGGATTATTGAGTGCATCTAAACACGCTCAGTGTTTCCATTAACTACCGTTATGTCCAAATTCTTGAAGATGACGTGAAACGCTTGCGACACATGGTGCAAGATGTGCCGGCACGCCGCTTTTTACAAAGCCAGTAATGGTTGAGAAACCCACTTTAGTGGCACTTAAACTGCGTCTTAGGTAAATTGCTGCAAGCACATCTACAATCTTAAAAAAAGATGATTCTTTAAGGATTCTATAATAAAGAAAATGGCTCTATATAGAATCATGAACACTTAAAGAACCATTTGTATGCTTAAAGGGTTTGATGATTGATGGAGAATGTGCTGTCGATGGTTCCATCAACAACCTTTTTGAAAAGCGTTCTATACAGCATCCAAAAGGATTCTTCTGTTGTTACAATATTAAGCCTGCAGCAATAGAAGAACCCTTTTTGGTGCTATATAGAAACCCTTCCAAAAAGGTTCTGTATAGAACCACATTCAACACAATCTCTCATCAATCTGAAGAACCATTTCATGATGGAAAGAACCCTTTATTATTTATATATTTATATTTAACTTGAGCATCCATACCCATCATACATATAGATGCTAGATTAGATTTGCAGTTTCTGTTGCTTCTGCTTTAAACTAGATTTCTTCAGATGGCAAATTTAAGGTTCACTGTTACTTAAGAAGGGGTGAGTGTGAACTTGAGTGCCCACATACCTGTGTGACTTGCGACGGGCAGTCAGAATTCCAGCACCTTTAAAATGGCTTTTGTTGTTTTTATAGCTCACAGTGAGTCATATCGAGCGCAAAAACCACATTGACGAGTCTGCACCACCTCAATAAAGACCTGCGTGTGGTTTTAGTGGGTGGAGAGTTTGGGT
>JAILXH010242815.1:0-15725 GCA_023558415.1 Piaractus mesopotamicus | reverse complement strand
ACAACTGTTTAGGCGAATAAAATTACAGCCTCTGAATCTGAATAAAATACATAACTTATTGCCCCCCCCCCCCTAAAATAAGTAAAACTTTAAGTCAGAGTTCTTCAGTTCTGGCCCTGGACAGCCGGTGTCCAGCTCAGTTGGTGAACTGTGCTAAAGGGGACTTCCACCCATTTTTCAAAAAATTCTGCATATTTCAATCGTTGAGATGTAAACAAAGTCATTCAGAGTGGTTTGACGTGAAATGGTGATATGAACTAGGGGTCATGATTCCTACAACACAAATATAGCCATTTTATTACAATTCAAAATGACCAGTGAACCTGTATATGCCTTCTGACATTTTATATGTAATGTTCATTGTAAAACCTGAAAAAAATATTTCATTACAACATCCTGCATGTACCTCTCCGTCAGGAACCTGATTTATAAAGTATGTTTTAGGATAAAGCTTCTCTCATAACAATACCTACATCAGGCAGCATATTTCTGACCATTTCATGTAATAACTTTATGTAATGTAGCTTTTATAGGCATTAAACTCTTCAGACATCTGGTACCTATCATCACCACTGTGAACAATTCAAACTGTAAGTATCTCTAAAATGGAACTTTTCACATTAATTCACTCTGAATTACTTGCTATTACTGCACAAAAGTGACGCAGCATCTCTGGCAAAGTGGAACTTATTTGCAGCACTTAGGTTTTCAAGGTTGCACATAATGCAGAAATGAAGGAGGTGGATTTATTCATGCCGAGGAGCTCACATGACTGGACTTTCATGGAAAAGGTGAATATGATATATATAATATAATATATAAACGTGAATGATGCAAGGCCTGAACATTAGTAGTAAAGGGATTCAGCATTCTGTAATGCACAGTGCTCCTAGTGTGAAAAGGGCTTGAAAGTGTAATATTGTCCAGAACTGTGTTTAAATAATGATAAATGATAAAGCTTGGCAGAAATGAATATAAAAATATAGTCGATCAGACAAAAACATGTTTTATGTTTTAGGTCTGTCCATTTTTCAGATGTCAGAAACCACATAAGCAAGTCTATTTGAGATTAGTTAAGAACTTCATGCAAAAGTAAGATAATTTAGGCATGCAATTCACTCTTTTCAGCTATATCAACTTTGTAGCTCCATTGCAAAACTAAAGAAGCAAACTTCAGCGACCAAACATGTCTTGGCTGATCAACTACATTTGTGGTCTGGGTAAACACTGCAATTTTTCTGAATTGTTCCTTTAATGGGAGTTCTACACTGATGGTGCTGAAAAATATCAGATAAATGCTGCAAAACTCTTACACGATCCACTTTGATGATCTGAAACTTCTGTGTGATGTCAGCGGGGTTGGAAGGCAGCCTGGACCGTCCTGAGACAAAGCGCAAGAACAGCACCCTCTCCTCATTGGTGAACTCCTCAAGGCTTTGCCAAAGCCAGACAATCAGTTGGTGGCTCTCGGTGATGTCACGGTAGCGCACTACTTTCTTCAGCATCTCCACGGAAACCTCAGGAAGGCCGCAGACCAGCTGCTCCAGCTGCCGAGCCGTTAGCAGAGAGAGTAACGGCACAGGGATGATGGAAGACATGCCTTCCCTCACTGCTGCAACCTACATTCACACAGTCATGAGGTCAGTGAGGTCAGAAAAAAAATCTAAATTAAATAATGCTAATTTCTACAGTGCTAATTGGCAGAACATAAGGTTCCATTACTTGTTAGCTACAAAAGCCTTGTCCAGTGCAAAACTAAAGAAGCAAACTTTAGACAGTTAACATGTCTTGATTAGGGTACAGAGAAAATTGTGTAAATCTGATTTTTTCAACAAACTCTTCTTTTAATACAAACATCACAACAGGGAAGACCTGTACCTGTCTGTCCATCTCATGCAGTCTGTACTCCAGTGCCCGCTCCACATACTCATTTCTGTTACTAAAGGTCAGAGGGAGGTTGTGCCCACCCGGGACCACCGGCACTAACTTCCCATTAGCACTGTGAGCTACAAATGAGTCCAAAGGAATCATCTAGGTACAGAGGGGGAGAGAGAGATAGATCTATATGTATTTAGGTATTTTAGTATTTTAAGCAGTAGACAAAGTAATTGACACTTTTGTCTAACACTGTTAAACTGCTAACTCTTTAAAGGGCCCATATAATGAAAAATCATGATAATCTTTTCAAATATGTACTATGCAAACAAGTTTAACCCTTGTGTGGTGTTCAGGTCTGTGAGAACCATTTTTAATGTTTACCAGAAGAAAAAATGTAATTTATTATTATTTGAACCTCAGATTCCTTGGTCTTTGCTTTCTTTATGTGTGTGTGTGTGTGTGTGTGTGTGTGTGTGTGTGTGTGTGTGTGTGTGTGTTAGGGTGGACAACATGGACAGGCTGCTGACTGGCTACAGCTGCTAAAGGAGAATCCTACGCTGGCCTCTTGTGATATTTTAAACATCTGGTATTTTAACATGAATTGTTATGGCTGTATTGATTTAAAAAATAATTAATGTGGTGGTTCCACCAGACCACTGAGTAACAAACATAACACCACACAAGGGTTACATACTATTCTCTCTCAAAAAAAAAGTCACAACCATGAAAATATTTACATATAACCAGGCTTTCAGCCAACAGCGGCTTAGCTCCACAAATTCATGCTGAAGTTCTAAGCAGATGTAGGAAAAACCTTTAGAAGTTGTTCTGTTCATGGCTTTCGGGAAGCAAACAGATCATTACAGCCTTTTAAAGCACCCACACATCGGAAAGGAGCAGCTAAAGCTAATTTTTCCCCACATCTCTGAGGATTTTACTTGATAGATTTTTTTTTATTTATTTTCTAAGTCTTATAGGCACAATAACAAAGTGTATAGGCTGAAAAACATCCATATCAAATTAATTCATTTTTAGCATATAAAATAACAACTGCTGTTCACTGATTACAGAGAAAGAAATAAAATACCATAAAATATACCACATAAATTAAGCTTTAAATACGCTTTAAATCAGTTGTCAATCTATGTTGCTCCTGGAAATCTACTACCCTATAGAGTTTAGCTCAGGCAGCTCTCCAGAAGCGAGGAGCAGCATAGCTGACCACTGATCTAAGTGAGTGACTTTCATGTTAGTAACATATACTCTAGAAGTAATCCCAACACCAGCACAAGGCTGACCAAAGCCTTCCAGTGTCTCACCACAGTGAAGTTGTCCTCATTGATGCTGCTGTTGTCCAGGTGTAGGATGCCCTGCAGTGAACGGTAGGTGAGGAGGTCCACTTCCTCCAGGTCCGCTCCCCCGAGAGGAATACAGCACAGCTGCTTCCAAACCCAAGGAGCTAGGTGCAGGTCCAATGGCTTCTTGGTGCGGATAGCCACGGCCATCAGGATACCCAGGAAATGGAACTGCACCATGTGCTCATCTGAGATGGCTGCAGGATTCAACAAGAACCTGCCACAGCCAATCAAAGAAAAACAGCGATCTCATCTCATGAGAAAACAGTTAAACTATACATACTTGTTATGCAGCCGAATTAAAATTCTTTTCTAAAACAAAAAAATGAAATTCAGGAAACACTGGACAAACCAAAACTAAAAAAAAGACTTAAAGACGTTTCACAAAATAAAGTTAGTAAAATGATTACAGTAAGAAGGCTACAGTATGAGCTACAAAATCCAATGTTTTCAACAACAGAGGCAACAAATTCCAATATTTTTAGTTAATCTTTGCACGCTTGGCACTGTTGTTTGTGAATTTTTTGTCATTTTAAAATTGGGGCCTTTTCTTTTGGCTTCTGCTGTTTTGCTGCATCCTGCATATCAAGTAGGATGTTGGGTTTTCAAATGTCTTGTCTAACGATCCTTGTAGATTCTGTGAAATAGCTCCACATGGGTGATTTACTGCTTCTTGAACAGTTTGAACATTTCTGCGCTGACCAACACAGGAAAGCGAAGGGAACAAGAAGTGTTTTTGATCACAATATTTCATTTTCATTACCATTAAAAAATATCTGTAAAGTCTTCAATTTTAACAGTTCATTCATTCTTTCTCATTAGGGAAAGTTTGGCCAAAAATGGTAGAAAATGGACCATTAGTGCCAGTTTAAGATGTTACTACTGAAGATGATACAATCTGGGCCAACAAAAACCCAGAATACAGTACAAAGTACCTGCATAGAGACACAGAGGGTGCACGCGGTGAGTATATATGTGGGTGAATGCACATGTGAGTAGTGAGTGTACCTGTCTGTGTTACTGCCCACATCTGCAGAACTGTTGGGTGTGTGAATGAGTAGATCCACTACTCCAGACTGCAACTCCTGAGAGAGTGAAAGGGAGAGAAGAGAGAGAGGAGAGAAAGATAGAGTCTGGTGGATTTACTTTAAGACACAACACTGAATATTTTTTGTCCAGGGTACATAGTTAGGTTCTACAGTAATTACAGTGATTTGTGAAAGTGGTCAGAGTCAGACTGACCTGGCACATTTCAGTGATGGTGTCATCAAACACACCACCTGCATCATCCGCCCCCTCCCCAACCAGCTTCACCTTCCAGGCCCTGGAGGGCAGCCGCAACTCAGTGGGGTTCAGATTCACCACCTGCTTAGCAATCTGCACAAAGATGGGCTTGCTCGAGCGTCCCCTGTGGATGGGAGGACCAAGCAAGGGATTTTATCAGAATCAACAGAATCAACACTTCATTTGCAACATATTTTGTATTATAGGCGTCTGAAGCCCACATCTAAGATATGAAAAACATACAACAAACACAACACATAACAATAGTATGATGAAAACAATAAAAGCAATCCAAACAATCCCAAGAACAAGACAGGCAGTATATAAAACAAACAAACAAAATAACAAAAGTAAACACTGCACTCTCTGAAAATACTGAGAAATATGACAATGTCTTATTTCCTGTTGATCAGTAATGCACCTGGTGGAGATTCTTTTAACAGTGATCTGTGGTCCATAGGTCTTGCCCTGGGTCATGGTGCGGCCGATCGAGCGCATCAGGGGCAGGGTGTTAACTTTGGGGGACAAAAGTCCTCTGAGTTGACCCTGCACTATGGCGGCTGTGCCCGAACTGTACCGGGATGTTGGCACCTGGACATGGGCCAAAAAGCAGCAGGGTTACAGTCAGTTGCTGGACAACACAGATCAATTATTTAGCAGACAGCAAAGCGCAGCACTTAACAAGACCAACACTCCACATGTTTGAAACACTAGAGCCAGTAAGGTGGACACAGAATTGAAAGCACATGTAGAGAGAGAATAAGAGAATAAGTGGGAATACAAAAAGAATACATTGTTATCCAATGTTCAGACAGACCTACATTTTATACAGCAGATTTGCTCATCTACCCTATAAGATTATCTGTTCTTCTTACGTACACTACTGTTGAAACGTTTGTAATCACTTGTCATTTGTCATTTTTTTGCTATTTACTTTAATAATAGATAATACATAGATTTAAATATTATACACTGAAGGCATTTTAATATGTTTTATTAAGTATTTCAAGGTTTCTGATAATAACGAAATCAAGTTGTTACACATTATGTGATCATTTTTCAAACAGTTTTCTAAATGTCTAAAATTCTAAAAGGAATCATATATATTATATATATTATATCATATATAATATATTTCTTTTCACCATTCTGGACACCTGAAATTCCTTATTGCTTCCTACTAATTATTTGAAACCTGTAAACCTGTGGACTACTAGCATCATATTAAAATCATTGGTAATATATTATTGTAATGTCCCTTATTATTGTTTAAGTAGTTATTAATTTATGAATTGCATTATAAAGTATTTCTGGAAGATTTTTTACATTTATGTGAAACCAAATTGGTTTTAGATTATTCAAATCGGTGATTCCAAACTTTTGAACAGTAGTGTATCTCTGAAGGCAACCTTTCACCCCTGAACAAATAGCATAACATCAAAGAGACAATGAAGACAGAGGGAGGTATACATAACACATGGGTACAAAGGTTAGAACTGCAGTTGGTGTTTAAAACCTGATTGCGTGGGTCCAGGTTGAGCAGCCTCCAGGACTTGTACATGAGGTCAGAGAAGTGGTAGAGCACTCGGAGGCGTATGCCCAGTTCCTCAGGTCTGCACTCCTTCAGAGCGTTGTACTGAGGGGGGATGGTCTGGGGTAGACCCAGCTGCAGTCCTGCAGAACCTGCACACAGGACACAGAATAGGACTGCAGTGATTAGTCAACTAGTTGTTGAAATGACAGATGAGTTGTTGATGATGTTAAAATGGAAAAATTAGTTAATACTTGCAAGGTAATACTTGCAAGAGTTGATAGTAATAATCATTAGATTAATCTTGTTGCAGCCCTAATATAAGGGTGGAAGTTACTGCGCTGCAATGTAGCAGCAGTATGTGGTCATCAGACTGACTAGTTCAATTTTGCATTGCTGATTATAAATAGTATAAACTGAGCTTGTAAAGTGAAAAGCTCAAAAGGTGCAAGAGCACAGCTTTGTGCAGTTGACTATGTGCGTATGTTAATGTGTGTCAGTACAGCATGCACGTTGGCCTGCGCACATTCATCCTCAACTGCTTCTGTAGAACCATCAGGGAGAGCATTCTGACCTGTAGCATCACTGTCTGGTATGGAAACTGCTCTGTCTCAGACAGAAAAAGCACTGCAGCAGGTAGTGAAGACTGCCCAGTCCATCACTGGGTCAAGTTTCCCTGCCATTAAAAACATTTAGACCATATGGTGTAGAAGTAAAGCATGCAGCATCAGGAAGTATCCTTCTCATCCATCACACAGACTGTGTACACCACTCCCATCCAGAAGAAGGCTTAGAAGCATCCTATTGTCTGTATTTATAGTATTTACTGCCTGTCCCCACTGTTATCTGCTGCTGTTCTATGATAAACGTAGCACTGTTTCCTGGAGAAATCACAATTTCATTGTTCTTTTAATACATCTGTGATGAGAAGAATAAAGCCGACTTTGACCTAGAAATATGTTGTTTACCATACCAAGGTCAAAAGGTCAGTGTGCACAGAATTTGGCAGACATTTTATTTTGAGACACAAATCTATTAGAAAAAATGTGCCTACTGACCTCATATGGCTCCTAGTGCTTGGACCCCAATGATTGCCACTTGTGGTTGCTAAGCTCTCAAAGCAGTTACATTTCACAGAACTCAACATGGCCTACACTGATTGGTGCATTAAAAAACACTTTATTTGTACGCTGGCTAAATAATGACTGTGAACTGCTGCTGTGCTGTGTTTCTCTCAGAACTCTCTGTTGGCAACAGACTCTCCCCCTCCTCAAAACACAAAAACTCATCAAACCTGCACGATTCATGCAAAACAGTCAATTTCACCAAAAGGTGAATGCATGTATGCAGAAATATGTACTCAGTATAAAACATATACAGTATGTATAAATAACATATGGTCAATTATATAGTCAGTGTTTGTGTGTGCACGTGTGTACCTGAAGTCCTCGATGAGGATGGGGTAGTCCACGCAGCACTGTGGCATCGGCCAGCAGAGATCTGTCTGATATTTTTTCCTTGTAAAGCTGTGACCAGCGTGGGCTCCTTCACTGGACTGGAGTGACCCAGACCCAACTACAAACACAAAACAAATCTCACAACTCAACCAAAGACAGATTTCTTTGACACATTTTAACCCCAGTACTGGACTTAATAACAGCACTAATGGACTGTAACAGTTTTTTTCAGGGTAGAAACTAGGAATGTGCATTTTAACCATCTTTACAAACATCCCAAAAAGAAAATATTTGATATTGATATTGGCTCCCCTGGTAATCAAAAGCAAAATGAGCTGTAAAATATATTCTTTATTACCTATTTTGGTCTTTCATTGAATATTAGACAAAATCTAACCTTTATTTAAGGTATAATGATTGAAAGAAAAAAAATAAATCTGGTCATGAACAAAATATTTTTCTTAAATCGATGTGTGCCACAATTATTGGCACCCCTAGAAATTCCTAAGACTGAAACATAAGTATATTCCCATTCATATTTTATGTTTTTAAGTTGACCTGAGCAATAAGGAACACTTAAATGGTCAGTCATGATTTCCTGTTTCACTGGGGAATATATATGAGATGAAACATAGGCCAAATTTCCTCAATCATCCATCACTATGAGAAACACCAGAAAATACAGCAATGATGTATGACAAAAAGTTACTGAGCTGCAGAAATTAGGAAATGGCTACAAGAAAATAGCCCAAAAGTTAAAAATGTCCATTTCCACTATCAGGGCAATAATGAAAAAGCTTGCTGGGAAGAAGACGTATGTCTATACTGACCCCACATATAGTGAGGAGGATGGTTCGACTGGACAAAGAATTTCCAAGGATCACAGATGGGAAATTTCATGAATTATTTAGGTCTTGGGTTTCCCAAACCACAATCAAAGACCACCTATATAACCACAAGTTGTTTGGGGAGGTTGTCAGAAATAAGCTTCTGCTGTCAAGGACCAACAAACTCAAGCTCCTACAGTTTGACAAACATTACGGAAACTTTCAGTGGGACCATGTTCTGTCTATTTTAGGACCTGATTATGAATAACAAATACTAAGATGAGCCTGAATATCCGTATGTTCAAATAACCAAGCCCATTCAGTGTGGAAACTACGTTTAAAGACCTTGCCACAATCTACGCAGAAGTGTACACAGAAGTGATTTGATATATGTATCTGTGAGTAGACTTGTATGTGATATTGTACCTGAGCCTCACAGTTGCAGCCCCATGCATACACGTCTCCAGTGTTGGACAGAGCGAGGATGTGTTCACAGCCCACAGCAATGTCTTCGATGAAAATGCCCTCCAGAGCAGGTACAATCTGTGGCCGGTTATGGTTTTTCAGCATGGAGTCAGGAAGCCCTATCAGACGCTCTGAGGAAACAACAGAACGTAAGCACATTTTCACTAGAGCTGCTCAATTTATCATTTGTTAATTAATTGTCATCATGATAGTTTCCTTTGCAAAACTGATATAGCCGAGGGATGCAACATGCAACAGAGCCATATAACCAACCACATGTTTTTACTCTACAGTTCTAAATGACCGTGTCTGTGGGTGTTTTGCAATCCAAGAAAAGTAAATTATTTTGGTCAAAATAACACAGGCCAATTGTATTTGTATTTGTCTACACAGTTCAGCACAAATGTATAAATACAGTGCAGTCCATCACCAAATGTGACTTATATGAAACCACGAGGACATAAAGACCTTACCACATGCACACCTATGCTTTGTTATTATAATGCAGGATGTTGCATCAAGAATTTTCCTTTTGACATACCTTGGCCGAATGTGTAGACGTGCCCATCTTTGGCCAGCACCACTGAAAAGTGAGTTCCACAGCCCACCTTTTTTAGCCCCTTATTACAGAGAGTCTCCACTTTCTATCAATCAGACAGACAGACAGAAGAACTATGCAATCAAAACAGGCTTATATGAGGGTTAACCAATCGGGACACACATTCTAGGCGTTAAAGCAATAAAATGTTTACTTGCTTGCTCCAAATGTAGTCAATCAGCAGAGACACATTTAATGTCTGAAGTTTTCCTCTTTAGTTTTGCCTCTGAGCTTTAAGGCTAACGTAGCTAACAAGTAATGAAGTTAATATTCACCAATTAGCATGGAGCAAACTGCATATGCGAGAGAAAAATTCACTTGAAAAGGCAACTTTACTTTATGTTGGTTACTGTGTAGTGCTCCAGATTAATAAACAAAATTATAGTTCACTTTAAAAAGTGACACATTGAAAAGTAATCTAAATTATTCATTTTATACAGTGTCAGAAACCACATAGGCAAGCTCAATTTGAGATTACTTAACAACTCAACGCAGTTTGAGGCAAGTGTTTGATCATTTCAACTACAGTTTAGATTTAGTCACAGTTTTAATCAGTGAGGTATAAGCTTCATTACTTGTTAGCTACGTTAGCCTCATAACTCCATTGGAAAACTAAAAAACACACAAACTTCAGACACCAAACATGTCTTGGTGGATTGACTACATTTGCACAACTGTGTAAATGTGATTTTCATAAGTATTGCTTTAATATCAGATAATAAGCAGTACCTGAGGATAGCATTTGACTGTACAAGGCCCTGTGCCAAGTTTCCCATAGTCCCCATCACCGAATGCCCAGAGGGTCATCCCGTCTGACGACAGCGCCAGAGTGTGGTTAATACCACACGACACCTGCACACAAACAGAGAGAGAATCTAAATAGTGTCCAATCTGAATAGAAGGTGACAGACAGCAGGGCAAACAATGGTTCCCCTACTTTGCATTTGCTGTCTTTTCTGCACTCATTGCTTTGGCATGTTTTCAGTAATGTGAAAACAATTTTTTACAGACAGTACTTTATAACTGTAAAGTCTCATATTTGAAAAATAGAGGCTAAATCTCAAGTCAGATAATTTTTAAATAAATTACTATAAATAGATAATTACAGCTATTATTCATAATTGAATAGCTTCTTGCTTTTAAACTCTTGAAATATTGTATAAAAGATCTAAAATACATTCAGCCACAATTATTAACATTACAAATGATTCCAAACCTTTGAGCTGCAGCATAATCAACAATCATTATTGGATACCAAGAGGTACAAAGCAGTTTGTGTTTCATAAATCCAGTGCTTTTCATTAGAGAGTGCTTTACCAAAACATTCAAAGCATACTGCATTTTACACCCAGATTTTTGTCCAGTAGACGGTGCTCAGCGACAATGAGCCTCATGGATTTTCCAAAAGCTCTGCCAAAGAAACCCGAGAGGCCATTTTCTGGTCAGCAAATGTGAAAGTGTTATCTGGTCATGTCATTTTAACAATACCTTTTACAAAAATGTATTGCTTTTCTCATAGCGATGGACCAAAACACTGTTCTTCATCAACAAGGCTGTAATATGCAAATAAGACTCTGACCAATTACAGTGTTCTGTGCTGTGTTGTGATCATCCTACCAATCACAGTTCCAGAGTGCCTCTGTGGGTGTTTTGAATCAAGACATTCATGTAATCCAACAAAAGTACTTTTTTTTTTTTAATCAAAATATTGCAGGTCAATCTTTAACCACATCACCAATTACTACTTATTACATTGTAAAGTGTATTGCATGTGAAATATACAGTAATACAAGTACAGTACTGTAGTATTTTGTCCATACTGTTTAGTCCTAAAGAGGAAAATTCTCTGTCTTGCCTGTCCAATGTGGTAGCCTTCCAGCGCTGTGACCCTCTCTGGCACCATCTTGTTGGAAGTTGACCTCTGACCTAGGCGCCCTGAATCGCCGCAGCCGAAGGTGAAGAGTTTCCCGTCAGCCGTGACCACAGCAGAGTGTTTGAAACCACATGCCAGCTTCAGAAGAGAAAAGTACAATTTATGAGTTTATGCAATGATGAAGAACAAGCACTGAAAATACATGAGAAAGACCATGTTCACATTGTTCAGCTTCAGTAATGATGAATGTGTATTTCTTTTGGCAGAAGACTCTTAAAGCGTCTTTTTATTGAGTCATAATAGATTTATTAAAAATATATGTACATCCAATAATATCCCATTAATATGCACAACCAAACAGAGATAAGCACTTAAGAAAAATACAGAAAGTGACTGCACACTGTCCTTACTGACAATAACAACAGTTCACAGTTTTCCAGATGATTGTAATGACTTCCTGATAAGTGCAGTGGTAGTAACAAGTCTCATTATGTAAGCACTGCTTTGGAACTCTTGTTAGCGGTTTGTTAGTGTCTAATCATACTAATCATGTCCAACTCTCAGACTCCAATCCTCAATCTCTTAATTTAAGCCTTCTTTCATGTAGACCTGAGACCAAGATATTTTATTTCAGTTTATTTTTCTTATTTTCTTATTTTTCTTAACATAGCTCAGGATAACAATGTATAAAACACAATTCAAAGCACTGTAAGCCTCTCTAATTGCAAATCTTTTGGAAAATGTGTTTAAATTATATTACTTCAACTATTTGAATTTCTAATTGAATTAATTTCCATTCAAATCACTTTTCATTTTAGTGTCTGTTTGGTTTTTTTTTGTTTTGTTTTTACCTTTTTCACCTTTTAAAAATGATATAAACTTTCATTTATAGTCCTTCTTCATTATTTTTATGGCTGGCTAGGCCTGTTTTTATGCTCAACGTTTCTGAGGTCCAAAGGTTCATTGTAAGTTTTTCATCGAGGTCTATTCTATATACGAAAGGTGCCATATTTAAAATATGATATACAGTTGTGAAGGATTTCAGCACTGGAAAATGCCAAGAGGTAATGAGCTAAAGGACATTCGAAGAGGGATAACAGCAGGGTACCATTTAGGATGAATGTCAATAGCTCCGCTGGAGTCCAAATGAAACTTCAAAATAAATGGTGTGTAATGGTTTGAAAACAGAAGACTGCCAAGAAAGAAAGGAGTAGATTCTTACTGACTGTGCATTATACATGCTGACACAACGATGCACAAACAAAAGAGGAGTGGATGGTTATCCCACCTTGAGGTTATCTGAAACAGGCAGAGTGCCTCCCACAGCATATTAATGTGGTCTGACATGGATCTACACCTTCTCACCTGCACCACTTCCTCTCCCTGCAGAGCCTCGATCTGTTTGGGTCGTCTCTGTCTCTCGCTGTTGCCGTGGCCCAGTTTCCCATAATCCCCGTCACCCCAGCTAAACACCTCGCCCGTCTCTGTCAGAGCGAGAGAGTGACCGTCCGAACCGTACGATGTCACCAGCTGAGTTACCACATAACCTGCAAGACAATGTTAAGTTACTATATGTACTGTAGGACAGCGTTACTACATATACTCTCGTAAGTAGCTACATATCCCTGTTGTCGGAAGAAAACCTTGTATCTCCAAAATGACAACTTTACAGGAAAAGGAAAAAAAACACTTTACTTTTAATGTAAGTCAATGAAACCAGCCTTTTTTACATGTCATTTTGGGCCGTTTCTTTAGGTCCATTCTTCATGAAATTCACACACACACACTGTACAGGACAGCAGGCACTTTCAAATTATGTCAAAAACTGAAAAGCAGCGATATGCTGCAGTTATGAACCTACATAGCCTGTAGAACAGTGTTATTATAAAGGCAGCAAAACAGTTTATACTGTAGAATCATGCTATGTTACCACAGAACCTATAAAACAGTGTTAAGATTCTACATGTCTTGCAGAACTGTGTTCAATTTCTACATATTCTGTAGAGCTGTGTTGAATTTCTATGTATCCTGCAGAACAGCATTAAGTTACTACATATTATGTAGTAATATGCAGCCTGTACAACAGAGTTTACAATAAGCTGCAGTCACGTTGCTGTATATAACGCAGAACAGTGTTAAGTATCTGAATATGCTGCAGTTACATACATACATCCAGTGCAAAACTAAAGAAGCAAACTTCAGACATTGTACATTGGAGTTTTCTTCAAAGTATTCCTTCAATTTAATTCAATTCAAGCTTATTGTTTATTATACCAATAGATGGTTGTACAGTATAAAGAAACACTGTCTGGCTACTTCTCTGTGCACTGAAAATAGATAAAAAAATAGATAAAAAAGTAAAAAGTGCAAAGACAACAGACAAAAGCACAAAGCCAATAGGTGCATAGACAGTGTATACAGATACGTGCATGAACAGTAACTGCAGGTCAGAAGGCACAGGAAGAATTTTAAGTGCAAACTATAGTTACTATAATAAGTAAACTTTAACAAATATTTAGTCTTGAGTAATTTAATGAGTAGTGAGTGCCTTTTTAAGACGAACTTTAGGTGCACCTGGTTTGTATGTTTGAAAAGAGGAGCTGGAATTTTATTAGAGGCCATTAAACCTGTTCAATACAGGGTTTGGTCACTGTTTTCAATATTAAGTGTGTATGTTTGGGGTAAGTCACCTTGCAGTGCAGAGATGACCGTGGGTGTATATAGGTCATCAGAGTTGCCCTGCCCCAGTCTGCCATAACTGCCCTCCCCCACGGCCAGCACTGTCCCATTAGCCTGCACCAGAAACGTGCAGTTCTGTCCACATACCACCTAAAGCACAAAACACAAATTAACAACTGTGAGCTTTAAACAGAAATTTGACAATTTTATTTTATGTCTAATTTTTCCATAATGCTAAACTTAACAAATACATAGAAATGTGTACTTAAATATGCAGAAAATGCCACATTTAAGCAGGTTCTCCGTAGAGGATGTGTTAACTTATTTTCACTTATTTTCAAATCAACAAAACCTGTAATTTAACTAGGGGCACCCAAACACCCAATAATTGGGCTAAATTATATTGCTACATATTGCAACTGTATGCCTTGCAACCCGTCAAGAACTCATTTGGTGAATCAATAATGTGAAATGATTAGAGACTGGAACGCATGATTTTGACTTTTTTTGGAATACCTTGATTCACCACCCACAGACACACTCATCTGGAACTGTGATTGCTCAGAATGCTCACAGCACACAGTAAAAGCACTGTGATTGTGAAACACTGTGATTGTGCATATTTGAGAGATACTGCCTCGTACCTGTTGTGTCTGAGATAGGGAGGGGGCGAGGGTGGGCACAGAAACATTGGTACCAGCGTCTGCAAGCTGCCCATGTCGTCCGTTACCCCACAGGAACACTTCACTCTTCCCACCCTGCTGCCAATCCTGCACACACACCCACAAATACACTTACCAATCCAGCCCTTGCAACGAAAAACAATATATGTGATTTTATAAAAATAATACACATGGTGTGGCATTGTTTGATGGCTTGTATTTAAAATACAGGGGTCACTAAAATGTAAACAAAGCATAGTTTAGATTTTTATGTAAAAAGTGGTCCTAAATAAAATAGAAAACAAAATAACTGACAATTCTAAAAAGAGGGGAATGTTTAACATGTGTTTTTACGTTGTTTTAAGCCAACAAGATTAAAACCTTTCACCGACATCTTATAAGCATAAGTGGTCAAGAAATAAACCAAATCAAGTCACTGAATCATTAACAGAAGATTTTTCTGATGCCACAAAGTGTACACAACCTAGGGCTGGGTGATATGGCCAAAAATCTTATCATCATATATTTTCTCATATCGTTCAACAGCTATAATTACTGATAAATGTTATGTGCATTTCCTAATGCTATACATTGTGTTTTAAACCTTAAAGAAAATAAAAGACTTATTCTTTTTGCTCTGCACTGTAGAGGGCATGTGTCCAAGACATGTTTTATTTTATTTATTTATTTTTATACTTACACTAATTTCAACACTGAAAACAGCCTGCGGGGAAACTGTGCTAACTGTCCCACTGTTTTGTGCTGTTGTGAGGGAATGGCTAGACCTTTTCTTCCCCTTTTAATAAAAGGTACACAGAGCCTCCAGATGTACTGAAACCATAATTGTTCAAAATTACAGCCTGTTCCGAAGTAGGGGACTTGATGATTTTACTGAAAATACCTCAACCACACATTACTGACATATGAAAAATATTCAACTTTGATAATTATCATTAATGTTTTAATACCCAGGCCGAATCCAACTACTCTAAAACCTCTGTGAAAGGAAAAACAACAACATTTCAAATGTCCACCAAGTAGGTCAGTGTGTGGCCTGCCTAAGGCTGAGTGGTATGGAGAGAGAGCATTTATAACTCTGAACAGCGGGAGCATGTG
>JAILXH010242755.1:8259-20358 GCA_023558415.1 Piaractus mesopotamicus | reverse complement strand
AAAAAAAAAAAAAAAAAAAAAGACTTGCGCTCTAAACTCAAGGCTTGTTGCTGCAAGGACCTTCTGGCTTTTTATTTAACTGTATCCTGTATGACGTCAAAAAAAAAAAAAGTTTCCAGTAAATAAACGAGTGTGAAGGGTTTTGGTGCATGGGGACCCAGCAACCAGTGTGTTTTATATGGATGCTTGGACCCCTTGGCATGACCTGCCTTGGCAATAGAATGTTTCTACTAGTTGACCATGGAAGTCACTTTACCACTGTCATTTAACAAAAGAATAAAGAAGTTTTTCAATTACTTTTGACCTGCCTTATGTTTTTTTTCTGTTCTAGATAAAATTAAAATGTGTTTTTAGGTATATAGTTTTTACATTATAAATGTCAAAAACTTGGCAGATTGTGTCTCAAAAAAAAAAAAAAAAAGACTTGCCATAATACAGATCGTGAATTTTTATGATTGAATCCTTTTTTTTAGTGGGCTAATTTTTCTGTAAAGAATCAGAATTCACAATAGGCAACAAACACAAAACATTATTAATTTACTTTTTACCAAAGCACAAAGTGCTTTGAAATGTGAAATGTGGTCCTAGCAGATTCACAGATGCATGTATTTTGAAAAAACAATGCCCTATTAGCATGATTCTTATTAAAAATAAACGAGATAAGTCCAAGCGCTTATCTTGTAGGGGTCAGTTTTTGGCTTAGTATACAACGTAGAACAGGGAAAAGCACAAATGCAGGTATTTTTGCAGTGACAAAAGGTGTGCATATGAAGTAAACTGCCTAAAACTGTAATAAACATTGCCTATGAAAGAATGCAGTTTTGTTTAACAGCTAGCTTAGCAAAGAGCTAACGGGCTAACAGGCCCCTCCATTGGGATTCACGTATAGGCTTTAAATTGAAATATGCGGGTTAAGAGATGATTAGCTAGCACCAGGCCTGCTTTGTAAGAGTGTGTGTTTTGCATAAATGACACAATATAAATAGTTTGTGATAATGATTAAAAATTCTAGTATTTGAATATCACTTACCTAAAATGTCATCCATGAGTCTCTTATTAGCCACTATAGGAATGGATGAATAAATAAATGAGCAGCTATGTACTCAGCTGGCCACAGTAGGTACGTAATAACATTGGCTGAAATGATTAAAATATGCTGGCTGGTTGTCATTCATGTATTAGGTGTGGAAATTTCCTGAATATTTTTTTGGGTGATGCTTTTTATTTTTTTTTTTTTTGTAGAATATCATGGTCATCGGTAATAACAGCATAACCTTCAAACACTTACCTGCATTTCATCCAAGTATTTATTTATATATGTATTTATTTATTTATTTATTAAAGCTGTTGTACAAAGAAAAGGAGAAGGTTGCAAATGTTGATTACCCATTATTGTTTAATGGAATATAAGTATTAAAGACTTATACAGTGTAGCTTATCAACTTGGTTATTCCATATCCATGAACAATTGCATAGCGTGTGTTGCAAAATGTGCAATATTTTAATTAATACAATATATGCAAAATTTTTCTTTTCTTTTACATTAGTATAACACTATATACTGTGATGTACAACATATCTGTGCAGTTCTGTACCATGAATAGGCAGTATGTCAAATGACATTAATAGCAAATAGAAAAGCATTAGTTTGTGTAAGTATTACTGTTATTAATAAAAATGGACAGTGATGAGGAGTATATAATGCTATTTTCTTGTATTCTCTCACTGGAGTCGCTTTAGTACATTCATTGTTGAACATTAGCTGTGGTGCTCAGCAAATTGTTTGTTTCTTTGTAGAACCTGCAACATACAATAAGAAATAAAAGAAAGGACATGATGAATAGCTCAAGATATTATTATTATATGGCACTATGAATTTTATTATCGCTTAATTCTTCCTGTTATACAGCTTTCTTAATTGTATTGGAATCATCTACAGCTCTGCTCAGCAAATGAAAATATCTCAATTTACAGATTCCTACAAATGGTCTAAAAATGGTTAAAGAATATTAGCATCAAATAAGAATCATTTTATATGTGCAACAGAATTGATTTACAAAAATCAGAACTGGAAAAATTTGATAAAGCCATCCTGGCTATGCAGAAGAAACAGGCATCACCAGTGAAAGGGTGTGTTCGTAATAAAGATATATTGCTGCTGTGGGTAAATAGTGTAGGGCAAATATTGTTTCTATAATATTTCTACCATAATATATCATTTTTGCCTCCTTATAATGCTCTTATGATACATATAGTAATCTATATTAGTTTTAAATATAATGTAGTGTTCTGTATATAGTCAGCAAACAACAACAAAACCAGAATGCTTCCATCAAGTTGTCTAGACCGGCTGCAAGGTGTTTCACCTTAACAAAAATTTGTGAAATGGCCTATATTCTGGGGTAAGATAAGGTAAGATTTAATTGTTTCCCATTTGTTAGCCCACCTAGGTAAGTTAATCAATTAATATAATCAGATAAATATTGGCCAATGCTATCACATATACATTTGTTACACAGTTATAAAGTATGTAGCTACAAATATAGAATAGAATTTATTACAATAGAATTGAACAAAATGTTCAATGATGAATGTACCACTTCTTTTAAATTACATTTGCATTCATTGTGATCCATATATTATTCACACACAATACTCACGTTACTTTATCTAGTCGATAATGTGGATCATCCTTTAGAGCATTGAGTTGCTTGAGTCCTGTGTCAACTTCGTTTCCAGACATGTTTAGTTCAATGAGGTGGGAGGGGTTTGATTTCAGAGCCAAAACCAGAGCAGAACAGCCTTCGTCTGTCACACCACAATACCTCAGCCTGTAGAGAGAACAGTTTTTTTCTTACCATGTTGTTTATCACTTAAAACTTAAATAATTATGGAACACAGCACCTTAATGTCTTCGCCTTGCCACATGGGATAGAATGTACTGTAGTAAGTCATGCCAACAAAAGAACACCAAACTACTTTTGTGTGATGCAGATAACATGGATCAGGGAATGTATACACCACGTTGACCATTTATCAGTTATACTTGTCAAGTCTCTTTTTGCCCTATAGAACAGCATGAATAAGCTTTAGCATGGTAGATGCTTTGTGCAGGAATATGAAACCATGAAGAAATGACTATGGCCATATTCACTATGTAAACTGTGGAATGCGTCTTTTAGACACATTATGATTCGATCACTCAAACCAGGGATGCTAATGCTCGTATAATGTTTATATTGTGAATACCGAGGCCAAAAACATGCTTCCTGTAAGTATGAGAATGCATTACAAATAAGTAAAGGTAATACAGCACAACTTCCAGTTCTTGCAGAAATTATGTCTAGTTTTCCAAATGTCAGCATTCCTGGAAAAATTCAAGATCAGTGACCATGCTCATATCATATCAGAGGACTGTGCAAGCAATAACTTGCTGTTGTGTCCCTGGAAGCATTTGGCGGCAATGTGAGTCTTGCAACATAGTGACTTATTGTGTTGAAAGTGTCAATCAAAATTCATGATATGCGGGTTGTCTTCACTTGCTGTGAAGGCACCATTAATGCGAGGGGTACATATGCATTTTGGAGTAACATATACTGGCATCAAGACAAGGTCATTTTCATGGACATCCCTGCCTGTTCCAGATATGGCTCACATCTTGTGGTCAGCTTCTGGCCCAGATTAAGCCTAGTTGTGTGGTTCACTTTTGGCTGACTTGTGACTCTGATCTGGTATGGATGTGGCCCACATGTAGCAGTTGGGAGTGGTCCGCCCAAGTGCCATCCATGTGGCAAGTGGACTGGATGAAAATGGGGGGTGGCATGTGGGCCAGAATAATGTTGCCATCTGAAATGAGTCTGGTAAGAGAGTGCAGGTGCTAAACTGTCCTGCCTGCAGTCCAGTGCTGTCTCCCATTGATCACGTGGCGAAGTATGAAGTGCAACATGTGATAACTGAGACCCTGGTTTGTTGAGCATCTAAAGTGTTATAGCAAGCAAGAATAGCTAAAATTCCACTTGACATCAGTTCCCAAACAATTACTGAATGTTGTTAAAAGGAAAGGAAATGTAGCACAAGGGTACACATGCTTGTGTCCCAAAAGTTTTGGAACATGTTGCAGGCATCATATTTAGAATAAGCACATGTATACAAAAACAATAGTTATTTAGATGAAACATTAAATATCTTCTCTTTGTAGGATTTGCAAATCATTCCTGACTGCTTTTATTTGCATTTTACCAACTGTCTCGACTTTTTTGGAACAGGATGTGTACACATGTGAGCAAACATTTTTTTCTAATGACACTAAACCAAGGATGACTGATATACAGGATAACTGATGGTCACCTTTGCTTAGAATCTCTATACCCAGACTTAAAAAAGACTCAACAGCAATTTTTCAAACCAAGGCACACCATCACTGTTCCTGATTGTCAAGTCTGCATAAACTTAAGCAGAACATGCTTTTAAACCACCTATTGAGTTAGTCACATAAAAATGCAACATATGTGATGGTAACCAAGTAGGCCAATTATTATTATTATTACTAATACTACAAGTAGACCTAGTTTAGACACCTCTGTGCTGAAGTCACTCATTTTATTTCATTTCATTTTATTGTGTGTAAATGATGTAAAACAGGGGTGCTCAATCCTGGTCCTGGAGATCTATCACCCTGGAGAGTTCAGATCCAACACGCCTGGCTCTAATATTCAGTTGCTCCAGAAGGCCTTTATTAATTGGATCAGATGTGATAGATCAAGAGTGAAGCTAAACTTTGGAGGATGGTAGATCTCCAGGACTCGGCATCCATGGTGTAAAAGATCCACCTCAGTTGTGATCTTACCGTAGTATCTCAATTTTGCACTTAGGGTTCCCCAGTTCAGCAGACAGCAGCTTCAGTCCCAGGTCTTCTATATTGTTCTTGGAGAGGTCCAACTGTCGCAGGTGTGATGGGTTGGATTTCAGGACTAAAGCCAACATGACACATCCTTCTACTGTAATATTGCAGCCCCACAACCTGGAGAAAGAACATCAACAACCCACTTCAAAGTTTCAGAACTCAGGTGACTGCCAACTATGTGTAATTACACAAAGTACTATTTTTAAAACCAATAAATAATTAAATGAATATGTGGAAAATCATTCAAATTCAATCTAATTACAGCCATTACCAAAACATAATTTACTGTACAAGTTCAGATAGCTGAGTGATTATCAAGAATATGACCTTAATGTCTTCAGTTTACAGAGAGGACTCTCCAGTACTGGTGCTAGCTGTTTCACTCCTGAGTCTCCAACTTCATTTTCAGACAGGTCTAGTTCTTTTAAGGCTGATGGATTTGATTTTAGAGCTGTAGCCAGAGCAGCACAGCCCTCGTCTTTCACTTTACAACATACCAACCTGCATAGACAAAAATAGACACTTCTTTTATTATCTTTCCCTAAAATTTCCACATTTCCTTCTGTCCCTGTGTTATTTTAAACAAGCATCCATATGTAAGCATGCCTGAGCACAAATCTGAAGCAATGTCACTAATGTTCATGTTAATATAAAAAAAGTTTTGTAATTGTTCGTACCCATGCAAAAGTCTCCAATCTGTTATAAAAGTGCCAGTGTTCTGTCATTTGGTATACCACAACATTGACTACGCACAATAATGTTGTTTGGGACACTTTGAAATACAGTCACAAATGAAGTGTGATCTCTGATTTTAGAATCTTTTTTTATATAGGACATAAATGCTGGGGCCTTGAAATACTTATTCTGAGCTTAAAGATGGCATGTAATATATACTATACTGTGGTATTTGCATTTCAAAAGGGGCTGGAACTGTGGAGCGGGTATTGGCAGGTGGCACTTGCTCCAGACAAGAGAGAGAAGATGGCATTCATGCTGGGTGGCAGGCTGTGGTAGTTTACGGTAATAGTCTTCAGCCTTCATAATGCAGCAGCCACGTTCAAGCTGCTGAAGAGCGAGTGCTCACCAGCGTCCCCAAGGACCAGTGTATCATCTACTTCAATGATGTACTGGTCCACGCACCCAATTTTGACAGCACGCTTGCAAACTTTTAGCAGGTAGGCTGAATGTGCGTTTGCTGCCTCTGTGCCCAGCTGTGTAAGGCACCAATACTGGCCTTCCCCAGGGCTCAAAACTGAGCTAAAAACACTAAAATTAGCAGAAATAATGTCCTCCTCTGGCTCTTCACTGCCAACACCACAATACTTTACTGAGGGTTGGATTAACTTACTTCAGTATCTCCAGTTTACATTGTGGATTCTTTAGTCCAGCAGAGAGCTCTTTTACTCCAGTGTCTTCTAGATCATTAAGAGAGAGGTCCAGTTGCAGCAGGTTTGATTTCAGAGCCGATGCCAGAGCATGACAGCCTTCACTGCTGAAACCACAGCTTGCCAACCTGCAGAGAGAATAATAATCACTCTTTTCTATATTGGTTTATGACTCACAGACACACAGTACTGTGAAAAAGTGTCAGAATGTGTGCTTTTGTAACAACACTATATAACTATACATACATGCAAATAAACACTCATATAGTAACAAGTATGAAGAATTGCTTGTTTTAAAAAAAATGTAGTTGAGATGATGTAAATCAGTTCATAGAACAAAGGTTTGGTTCCTTCTCCTTGATGCCTTCAGCCATGCTGTTTATTTGACCAAATAAACATTTACTGTGCAGAAAAAATAAATAGTACATGTGATTTCTGAGGTGCCTAATAGTTTTGCACATCACTGTATCCCTTGTATAAGGGCACATCATGTGCAATTCTCAGATAGACAATCTTACTTCAGTATCTCCAGTTTACAGTGAGGATTCCCCAGTCCAGAGGAAAGCTGCTTCACTCCTAAATCCAGCAGTTCATTCCAGCTTAGGTTCAGCTCTATAAGACTTGAAGAACAAGAGCTGATCACTGAAGCCAGAGCTGCGCAGCTTATATTAGTCAGGTTACAACTGTTAAGTCTGGGAAGAAAAAAAAATGTAATAGACCAAAACTATCGTCAATCAACTATGAAGAATACTCCAAAGTCACATTTCCTGAGTCTCTGTCTATGAAGAAAGAAGCTATTTGACTGACATGGATTTTGGTGAGGATTATAGGGGGAGGCAATTGTAAAAGATCCCACAGACATATATTCCTCTACATCTATTGCTTATCACTATGTCCAGTTAGTTGTTTGTTTTTGCTGACTACAATTTAGCTGGAAAACAAATGCTTAACATTTTTTCTCAAATGTTGATTTTTCATTATCATCATCATCTTAAACCGCTTAATCCAGCTAGGATCGCAGTAGCAGTTGGGAGAGCAGAGAATCCCAGATGACCCTGGCCCTGGCAACTTACTTCAGCTCATTCCAGGGAACGCTGAGCTGCTTCTAGGTGAAATTGGAGATATAATCCCTCCAGCGATGACCTCAGGGTCTCATCCCAGTAGGCCAGGACATGGCCAGGGGGCATCCTAATCAGATGCCTGAACCAGCACAACTGGCTCCTCTCTTGGATGACCGAGCTCCACCCTCCAACAGCCACACATAATGCCCTCCTGACCTTGGCTATGCCTCGACACCCTGTTCATGAATATCATGAACAGTAGTGGAGACAAGGCACTTCCAACACTTACACTAAACAAGCTTGACTTAATGCCAGGTATACGGACACAACTCTCACTCTGGGAGTGCAGAGATCGAATGGCCTGGAGTATTGGCCCTGACACCCCATACTCCTGGAGGACCTCCCACAGGATATCTCGGGGAACACAAGTAGACCAGGTTGGCAAACTCCCATGCCCCTCAAAAATCTGCATGAGGGTAAAAAGCTAGTGTGTTGCTCCCAACTATCAGTCTGAGTCTCCTTTCCAGCACCTTGGCATATACTTTTCCAGGGAGGCTGAGCAGTGTGATACCCGTTATTGGCACACACTCTCCAGTCCCCTTTCTTAAAAACAGGGACCACCACCCCAGTCTGCCAGTCCAAGGGTACTGTTCCCGAGGTTCATGTGACATTGCAGAGGTATGTCAGCTATGACAGCCCTGCAACATCCACAGCCTTAAGCATTTCTGGATGAATTTCATCCACCCATGGTGCCTTGCCACCGAGGAGCTTGCCAACTACCTCAGTGACCTCCACCAGGGAAATGAAATCTGACACACCAGAAGCCTCTGGCCCTGACTCCTGTGAGGAGGCATGTCTCTTGGGTTTAGGAGTTCCCCAAAGTGCTCCTTCCACTGACCGACAATATCCCCATTTGAAGTCTCCACCCCTGCTGAGTACAGCTTAAGTGAAGCCACCCCAACTGCTCCTAAGTTGCCAGACTTCCTTGAATGGCTTTGCCAAACTCCTCCCATGTTCTGGATTTTGCTTCAGCCACTGCTGCTGCCTTTTTTGCCCGTATGCCCAGTCCCTAAAGGCCTCCTTCTGTAGCTTGATGGCCTCCCTCACCACCAGGGGGTTCTTGGGTTGCCATCCTGACAGGCACCAACAAGTTTTGGCCACAGCTACGCCTGGAGGCTTCCATAATGGAGGTTTTGAACAGGGCCCACTTGGACTGCATGTCCTCTACCTCATCCGGAACATGAGAAAAATTCTCCTGGAGGTAGGAGTTAAAATCATTCTAAACAGAGGCCTCTACCAGTCATTCCGAGCACACCCTCACTATTTACTTGGGTCTACCGGGCCTGACCACCAGTCTTCCCTGCCATCTGATCCAACTCACCACTAGATAAAGATCGGTTGACAGCTCAGCACCTCTCTTCACCCGAGTGTCCAGAACATATGGTCCCAAGTCAGATGAAAGACTAATATCAACTCACCATTCAAGTTTAGGTCAGACCGGACGTTCGTCCTAATCACCCACTCAATGTTTCCTAGTCATTTCCAACATGAGCATTAAAGCCTCCCAGCAAGACTATGGAGTCTGTAGGTGGAGCCCTTTCCAGTACCCCACCCACTCACTCCAAGAAGGCTGAATACTTAGAACTGTTGTTTGGTGCAAAAGCACACACAACAGTCAGTTTCCTCCCCACAATTTTTATTCGCATTGAGGCGAATCTCATCCATTGGGACAAGCTCCAACTGCACGGCACCCAGCCGGGGACTTGTGAGTATCCCCACACCCATTCTGTGCCAATCACCCTGTGCAACTCTTGAGTAGGAAAGGGACCAACTGCTATCAAGGAGTTTGGTTCCAGAGCCGACACTGTTGGTGGAGATGAACTATATCTAGTTGGTATGTCTCAACCTCCCGCACAAGCTCCGGCTCCTTCCCCCTCAGTAGGGAAACATTGCACATGAGGAGAGCCTGTTTCCGCCACATGGGTCTATGCCGCCAAGGACCTCCGCGCCATCTCTCACAGCCTATATGGTACTGCACCAGTCCCCCATGCTGGATCTTGCTGTTAGTGGGCCCCCATGGTCCCCCCATGTTGCCTTTTGCTGAGCCGAGCTGCGTTACGTGAGCTGCCTGGCCACCAGGCACTCGCTGAGGAACGCTACCCCAGGCCTGGATTCAGGGGTAGGTCCCGTTAACCCTCTCCTGGGCCTCTTGTGTCCCTTAGTCATGGGGGATTTTGGATCGAGTTAGTCTGAGTCTTCACTTTGGACCTGTTGTTTTTTAAAAGCTGACTGATTTATATTTACCATGTGTTTAATTTTTAATGTTTAAATAAGTAAAAAAAAAAAACTTTATTTAAAAATGCTGTCCCACATTTTAGTCCATAAGCAAAGCCTTATTTAAGCCACACCACTGCATTTTAGAGCAGAAAGTGAGACTGGATCCCTGTCCTTCATGGCCACATTGTGAGCAATTCCCATTGTTTTGTGTTGTCATGAAAAATAATAGGATTTTATATGTGTTTTAATAGGCTCAGTTTGGAAAATGACAACAAAAGGAGATATTTTTCAAAGAATTATAATAAAATACGCTTCTGAAGTCAATGTTCTTGTTTTCTAGGCTGTTATGAAATTTGATAGCAATAGAAGTTGCTATAGCCACCATATTTCTTAAACTTACGATCTACAACTCAGTTGACAATCATGGATTTTTAGGAAAATGGGAAAGGAGACAAAGAAAGAAAGCATCGACTATGCACACTCTTTGTAGTCGCGTTGGTTCCTTCCAAGGGGCATATTAATCTGGTCTACTTACTGAGCGTTTCTGCTTGCCTTAACCACAGGAAGCAGTTTCAGAACAACTTCTTCTGATCTGTTGTGTGCTCCAGTGTATGTACTCATATCAAACTCCTCCAGTTCCTCCACTGAAGTTAGAAGAATAAAAACTAAAGCTGACCACTGTGAAGAAGAGAGTGTGGTTTGTTTTATCTCTCCAGAATTCAAATATTTTTTAATTTCATCCACTAGGGAACGGTCATCCAGTTCATTCAGACAGTGAAACAGATTGATGGATTTCTCAGCAGAAGGATTTTCTTGGATCTTATTCTTGATGTATGCAATTGTTTCCTCAATGTTATCAACATTGCTTCCTGTCTGTATCAGAATGTTTTGCAAAACAGCCTGGTTAGATTCAAGTGAGAGGCCTAGAAGGAAACGGAGGAAAAGATCTAGATGTCCGTTCTTATCTTTTAAGGCCATATCCACAGCACATTTGTGTAAATCTGAGATCGTAACTGCACTCCCTAGAAGCAGTTTAGGAAGCCAACTCTGGTCAAGTACATTTCTGTTTTGCGTCACAAAGGTCAAATGTACATACAGAGCTGCCAGATGCTCCTGAATGCTCAGATGAACGAAGTAGTAGACTTTCTTCTGGAACAGCCCAACCTTCTCCATGAAGACCTTTGAGCACACTCCTAAGAACATTGAGGCCTCATTGACATTGATGCCACAGACGCTCAGGTCTTCTTCGTAGAAGATAAGATTTTGTTTTATCAGCTGGTCAAAAGCCAGTTTTCCAAGCTTGAGAAGCATGTTGTCATTCATTTTCTGCTTGGTCTGAATGACTAAGAAGTGTGTGTACATTTGTGTCAGAGTCTTGGGAATCTCTTCTTCATGAATGGTTCTCTCGAGCACAGTGGCTAAAATCCAGCAGAACACTGGTATGCGGCACATGATATGGAGGTTTTTTGTTAGCTTAATGTGGGTGATGATTTTACTAGCCACAGCTGGATCACTGAACTTCTTTTTGAAGTACTCCACCTTCTGTGAGTCATTGAACCCTCGTACCTCTGTCACTCGGTCAGTGTACTTAGATGGGATATGATAAGCGGATGCTGGTCGGGAGGTTATCCAGATGAGAGCAGAGGGCAGCAGATTCCTCATAATGAGGTTTGTCAGCAGCACATCCACTGAGGCCGATTTAGTCACATCAGAAAGTTTTACATTGTTCTGGAAATCTAGAGGTAGACGATACTCATCCAGACCATCGAAAATGAAGATAATCTTATAGTTACTGCTGAAAATGTCCACATCTTTTGTGACTGCAAAGAACCTTTCAAGAAGAGCTGTCAGGCTGAGTTCTTCATCCTTCAGCAAATTCAATTCCCTGAAAGGAAGTGGAAATATGAGGTGGACATCTGAATTTGCTTTATTTTCAGTCCAATCCAAAATAAACTTCTGTACAGAGACTGTTTTTCCAATGCCCGCGACTCCCTTTGTCAGCACAGTTCTGATGGGTTTGTCTTGTCCATGTAAGGGTTTAAATATGTCATTGCATTTGATTTCCATGTCCTCTGTTGCTGGTAGCCTGGACATTGTCTCAATCTGTCTGACCTCATGTTCAGTGCTGATCTCATCACTTTCACTCTCTGTGATGTAGAGGTCTGTGTATATCTCACTGAGAAGTGTTTGGGTGAATTTATTTGCTGGTCCTTCATACAAACACTGAAATTTCAGTTGCAGATTTAATTTTAATTTTTGAAGAATTTCCACAGCATGACTGGTTTCTTTTCTAAAAAAAAAAGTAAAGAGTAAAAACAAGTTAAAAATGTAGGAATCATTGCTTAGAAAATAAGTCAAAGGATTTTTGCTGTTTAGATTTATCCCGTTTTCGATTTTTGCTTACCCAACAACACTTTTTTCTTTTGGCTCTATAGTGAGTCCTTGTAAAATTTCCTGTAGGACTCTGAAAGAC
>JAILXH010242742.1:31275-45942 GCA_023558415.1 Piaractus mesopotamicus | reverse complement strand
CAGCTGGGATAGGCTCCAGCACCCCACCGTGACCCAGTAGGATAAGCGGTTTAGATGATGTGTGTGTGTGTGTGTACACATCTGCAATTGGAAAATACATATCTTAGGTCAGTTAATGGCTTCTGCATGTTGTTTCTTTTAGATAAAATTCTAACTCTTAGATATCTTTTGATCACTTCTTAGAATGAATGGATTTACCCTGTGTAATACGTGCAAGTTTAAGGTGAATGATTGAATAGTTCGTGTAATCAATTCGGTATTGCATCTTTGCCATTTGAAAGTTGAATTGCAAAGTAGTTTATTTTGTATTTTAACAGTATTTTAGTTACATCAGATATTACATTTAAACACACCTGCAAGATCTCTGCCTGGGTTGCAATATAACCACTAATGCAATATCCAATGCAATACCTGAACATAGTTAGCACACATTGGCAAACGGTGACTTTTTGTGATTGGCCTTCAGTTCGGGCCATAAATGTCAAACCTCAGTGAAAAATAAGGATGAAAACCACTTTTACAATAATGCTAACTTCTTCTAGCACCTCTCTGGGATTCTAATAGTATATTAGCGCTAAGCTAACAACACGAGTAATTCACAAATATTTTTAGCTATACATTAAACAAGTACATTTGATGCTTGTGAAAGACATTCCATGTTTTTTTTAAGCTTGTAACAGACAAATTAACATATATATGTTATGTAACATCTGACTGAAATACAGGGTAAATTGGCCACAGCCATTATAACCCCAAACAAATTTGGTTAATTCCACTGTCAGTTCATAATTAAGTTGTTGGTTACTCTGACAAGTCAGACCTTCAATTCAGGGCCTGAGGCCCTAACCAATGGGAGAGCTTGCTTGGCTGAATCTACCTAGATACAGAGAAAAAAAAAAACATATTTTCCATTGTTCCATTTAAACATTAAGAAAGAGTATTATTACAGTAATTGTAGAGTTTACATACAATAAGCATATGGTTAAAATACATAAAAATGAACTTAAAATTACAAGCATGTATTTTTTTTTTTATTTCACAGAAATCAATAGGCCTTTTCTGAAGGCCTAGAAGGACCTGGGGATTCCCCACTGGTAGCACATAGTTTTGTAAATTAAATGTATTCAGGTCATCCAGTTACTACTCACACTCTTCTCGCATTAGTGACAACAGATAAGATGAAGTCAAAATGGCATCCCTTGTAATTGCCATGCATTCCAACATGGCTAGCTGTGTAGCAACACACAGCCTAGGAGCTTGCTTTGTTTGCTCACAGCTGAAGCTCTGAAGAAAGGGAGGACCATCAGGAAAGGGCCAGCTTTGACAATTCCACACAAAGGGTGCACTGTTGCCTAACAGTGTCCAGTCTGTTTCAGTGGAGTTTGCACTGTTCCAGAGGCGCATTTCATGGAACAGTAAGCAAGCATGGCCAAAAACAGGCCCATTGACCAGAGTGATACCACAGCGAAACAAGGCTAAACTAGGGCCTGGTTCTCCTCCGCCTGCTAGGTTCAGAGGTCTCTAATTGCCCAACAAATCTCACTGTGTTTTGCAGGTGTTCATCCACAAAGTCACATGCTTGGTGCTATGAGGAAGGGACCAGGAGAGGCAGCACAGTGTGGGAACAAAGAGCTCTGTGGTGCTGAAGGCTCGCTGTGACTGAGAATCAGCTGCAGGTGTTGCTCTGAAGATTGATATGATTCATAATAAATAGGGTCAAAAGAGTTCGGTAGAACATAGTCTTAAGACCTGTTGTTTTCGACTGAAATGTCAAAGACCAACAGTATTCTGTCCTATTAGGATGTAATTTTGAAAATGAAAGTGTCTTTAAACTCAGCGTTTTGCTCTCTTAACCACACTCCTCACATATTAGTTTTATGTAGATTGTTAAATAATTCATAGGAATGACTGGAATCTTAAGCCCAAACTTAGAGCATAAGGGGTTAAATTCATTTGCAAAGACTTTGCAGCATAGCCTACTGAGGAAGTGGGTACATTCACAGCAGTGGGTGTGAATCCTAAGCTTGACACGTCAAATAGAGGGAAATTTCCTTTTAATGGCTAACCCCTGACCTCAAGCTAAGTCAACTGCTAAATCACGTGAACATGTGAAATTCTGTCTCATTACTCCTATTCCGTTTCTCCTAGGTTAAAACAACATGAAGTGCAGTTTGGTTAAAGGTTCCCACCGTACAGGACTAATTCATTTCACTTTTTTCCCATCGCTATATATTCCTAAAGAGGTTCTTCCAAAGGGAAGTGTAGTGATGTCATCAACGGCCACCCATTGGTCTCATTGGGGACTGGCTGGTGAGAGAAGCAGAGCAGAGCAGTGGAGAGAAGAGGGCCAGGCTTTGCCACATCACTCACTCTGCTTCTGATAGCTGGTTTCCAATCCCATAATGACAGAGCAACAGATTGGTATTAAAAGACTCTCGTGCCACTTCTGTTCCGAGCATGACGTCAGACTTATAAATACAAAGATGACAACATTTGGTCGGAGACTCGATCTTAAAATGTCTATTCTCAATGAGTAGGTTGATTCACAGTAACGAGGTGTCCGCTTTTCTCTCACCTTATCATTTACTCATTTACACACTTATGAAATACAGGAAACGGCCGCAGCTGGCAAACATACTTCACGGAAGATCTTTCCTACGATGAACAGGATCTTTTATGTTTGAATTTTGTGAGCTGGGATACTTTTTCAAACAAAAATAACCTCAAGCATTTTGAAAGACATTTTTAAAACCTAATGTATCCTGTGCACAAACCTTTGAAACCTCTGGGAACAGAAGTCCACCTCAGTATTTAATTTAGGCTGAACCGCAAAATAAAAACAAGACAGGAGTTTATACACACAGGCTGATATATTTAGCATATCTACCCTATGGCTGCCAATATCTCAGGAAGATGACATGTCCGGTTTCACGGAATCAATCAAGTCTGATGCACTTTGAGAACAAACAAAGCCTTGTTTCTCCCCAGTTTGTGACTGGGCTGGACTGTGGACTGTGAGCGCTGGCAGGCCGGGGCTGAATGACCTCATGGCAGCACCTGCACTGCAGCGCGCTGCCTTAAAGAAAATGCCATGGCCTTTAGTGGCCCCTGACCTTTTGTAGTTAACGTAAACTCATTACGCACTCTAGGCCTTGGGGGAGGCCTGTGCTGAGCCTCTGAAAGGGAAAGCACCGCCACGTCACAATGGCCTAATCAGCGCCTAGTGCGTCCATCTGGGGCATGTAATTGGGTGCAGTCCTTCAAAATCCTCCCCTCATTATCTCACATTTTCAAACGAGTGCCGCTGCAAGGCTGGCCCGGCGCAAACCCGGCGCAGGCCACCGGGGGTCTCAGCATCCCATACGCAGGAAACGTCAGCCGGAGCGCTCAGACTCACCCGACTAGCCCCGCAGACAAAGGCCACCTTTGTCTGCCGTCACTTAGCAGCAATTACAGCCCGTCAAAATAGCTTTTTCTGCACTGCAGCAACGTGTTAATGGGCCCAGGGTTGGGTGTGAGGATCTATACACATGAAACAGAGGTCAGAGGTTAATAGGAGCCCCTATGATGTGGCAGATGAGATTTCGGCAAGCTTTCTTCACTGTAGGATGCTGAGAACAAAGATAGGATAATGTGATACAATTAAGCGGACAGCTACCAGGTTCCGGTTTGTCCTAGATGAAAGCAAAGGAACTGGCAGCAAGCTGCGGAAGAGGGTGAGCCATGGCTGTGTGATCAGGTGATATTTCTGGTGGAATTTGCAAGGACGCACGAGCCATATGAGGAGAAAAAAGAAGAGAATGTGGGCGTTGAATATCTTCCAAAAGGAATATACCAGGCTATGCTCTGACTTTGATGTACCATTATTGAGATTATTTCACTTTGGGTCTTTGAAATAGACCCAGCAAAGGAGCCCTCCACTGATGTGTGGACTGTAAAAAAAAACCATTACAGGCTTCAAATTAAAAGCTGGCCTAGTTAAAGTGCACCTGAAAATGCTCCATGATAATGCTCCTCAGAGAGTCACGGTTATAGCTCCTATTTCAAAGCTGTGAAAGACCTAGCAGGAAGATTAATGTGTTACCATATTCTCTATTGATTTAAGCCCCAACACATTAAGGGAAACCTGGAACCTTTCAGAGATGAAAAGAAAATTTGGCTATGTTTACAGCTAAACCGGATGCCCACTCCACATGCAAAATGAATTCTTTATCAGATTGTGAGTAAAGCAGGCCACTAATCATGGGAGAGATTAAATCACTCCTGGTGTGTTCTTTTGTTGGAGCAAGGGAGTGTGGAACTAGTTCACTGTTTCTGCTACATTTGCAGGAAACAGCTGAAAACCTTTTTACCCTCTTTAAGACCCAACCAGCAAAGTTGCCAGCATCGTATTCCCTCACATCAAACAAATCTGACCACATGATCAATTATATGAAAGCATAAAGGATTTATGGAACTATCGAAAGTCTAAACAACCTCTAGACAAGAAGCTCCCTCAGTCCTTCTTGATTGAATGCCATACCTAAATTGGATTTGTTTCATCAGGAACAACAGTGAACGTAGCTCAAGAGGAGCCATCCACAAAAGACAGTTCCTTCATTAGGCCCAGGCTGGTGGAAAGCCAGGGAGCGGCGGAAGTTAAGGAAAGGGTCACAGGGGTTAATTCCATTTCTGTGGCCTTCATCAGGAATTTTGACAGTGCGTCTCTGGCAACGGAGACAGCAGAGGAGCTGGGGCTGGATGAGGTCGTCTCTGTGCTTTTATTGGCCCTAATGAGTTTGAGCAGGTTGATTTTTCTTTGTGCCTTCCCCCCAAGCAGGGGTCACCTCTTTTCCCCGGGAGACGGGAAGCCTGTTTGCCTCAGGCTGGACGGGCGAAGGAGCAGAATCACTCTGGATAGGTTCTCCTCCCCAGCTCTGAAGTCATCCAAGGAGGAGGAGATGGGTGTATATGCTACATGGAGGCACTTTTATTATGTCTGTCATCATGAGGCAGTTCCAGTCAAAATGAATCTCTCGCAGGGCCAAATTACAAGGGCAAATGTGCGTAATGCACATTTCTGTAACTGGCCTCCTCAAAGTAGTCTGTGTAATTTGTTTATGGTTATCCATTTGATGATTTCCCTTTTTTTTAGTATTAAAACCTACTTAAAAGAAAGAACGAAAGAAAAGAATAAAAAATGACAGTGGGAAGACAACGGAGAGAGAGGAGTGAGACACATACACAGCCTATTCAGAAGGCTGTTCTCCCTTCTCCCAAAACCATGCCAACACACCTGCTACTATTCACTTCAGAGGAAATGGACACTCGGTGGATGAGAGGCTGTTGGCCAGGGGACAAAACCACCACAGCTCCAAATTAGAAACAGGAAGACATGTGGGTAACGGTCCGATTAAAACCGTCCTCCCCACATGGAGTCAATATACTCGAGCCCAGCTCCCTCTCTGGAAACCCAAAACCCAACAGCACTATTTTATGTCGCAGTCAACAAATGCTTCGTGTTTGAACAGCGATGGCACAGGCTCGAAGCCAAGATGGTCAGAATTGTTTATAACCTCTGCAAATACTTGCCGCTGTTATAAATGTCTGTTGTTTACAAGAAGGTCTCAATTGACCTATAGGATTTATGTTCCCTAATGCCATACACAAGCGTGTCACTCTGGTCTAAATGTTTGCGGGAACGTAAGTGGACCTTCTCAGGACATGATGTACAACTGTTTTACTACTGCTTGACTTGTGGGAAGTCCTGGTGCATCCTACTGTTATACTGAAGATGTACATGAGAAGATCTGTTCTAGAATTTTCTCAAGCAGGAGGTGAAATCTATTTAAATATGTTTAGATGACTCCAAGTAAGTAAGATGTAAGCATGCCAAAATCTTAATACACCGCCTGTGTGCTTGACCTAGAGGGCCTGCCGGAACCTTTTAGTGTTTGTCACCCTCCATCCAAAGAGCTTCCGGGACATGCCAAGTTCACAGGGGGTTTGTCTCATACATTTAGACACAATGTGCAACGACCACCCCGAAAAAAACTAGAATGTTTCAGGCAGTTTGAAAGAGAGAGCCGCTTCTAGGCCCTATCCAAACATTCCTGTCCTTTCTCTCGCACGTCTGTACGGATATGTGATCTTTCAACAGTTCTGTCGAATAGATTTCGGTGTGCGGAATGCCCCGGACACAACGCTTACTTTCCCACAGCAGACTATTAGTGCCGCCCTCACTGTCAACAGGCGCCCAGCGGGGACAAATGGGGCGGAACCGAATGAAAGAGGAGAAATGAAAAAGCGATGCTCTGCAAGCTCCGTGGATGAAGTAGAAGGGAAATGAATGTTGAAATGTGCCCATTGCCCCCTCGTGTTCACCTCTGACCTCTAACCTACCGATACTTTCCTCCTTCTCCACTGACGACCACTCTCCGGCATTTCCTGCCTGCTTCACGTACATACCCGTCTAGGTGTCAACTCGGAGATGTCAAGTTTAACCACCACGCGTCCTTTCGGAGAGAATTATACGGTCTTTATCAGGAGGTGCTGCCAAGAAAAAGTAATGAAAGAACCAAATGTCTTTTATTAAATATACGACTGCTTTTAAACCTGAAAAAAGGAAGAGAAAAGAGTGAAAAAGTATGTTTTTTCTCCCATATGATATTTGCATTTGCCTGTGGGCTTGAAAAACTTCAGCCTTGCCTATTTATTGTGTTGTTTTTGGCAAGCTTGCACTTAAACTGCTCCTACAGACGCAGAAGAAGCCCTTGATGTATTTTTGCACCATTCAGTGTTACAGCAGAAGAAGATCTTACAGATGAGGCAGTCACACACTCAGCGTAAAGTCAATAAATTCAGGACCAGAATGCAGCAGCTCAGTTGGTCATATTTGGTTTGATTGAGGAGACTGGGTTGGCACTCAGGGCTGGCACTCAGCACAGGCCTATGATGTTATGGCCAGATGTTTGTGTTCCATAGGCAGGAGTGGAAAGCTGCCGTGACATCACCCTGAGGACAGCAGGATTCTGGGCCTGGGACAGGAAGTGACTCACAGGAAGTAAGGTGAGGTTAAGCAGGCAGACGGCCATCCATCTCTTACCTTGCACACAAACTCATTCTAACATTTAACAGGTGAAGCAGGCTAACATTTGCATGCATACGCACTTTTACAGTTGACGCTAAGTAGAGCTGAATTGGGCACCAGACTCTCCCAGCTCTCATAACTTCAAGCCAAGTGGAATCTCAGCTTTTCCCACGAGTGTGATGTTCCTGAGATAATGAATTCAACAGATTAACCTTGACACGATTAACACTGACAGCCAGTAGTTCTTCTTATAAACCGGTGATGAACATGCTATTTAGTAGGCTTACTCAGGTCTGTCTACACCACTGTTTCATTGCCAGATTACTAGATTACCGGACTGGACTAGTGACGTACATGGTGGAAACACGCTAATGGCATGATATGGAATGGCATTACTCGTTCATGGAGAAGAGTGATGAAAAAAGACTTCCACTCACACGCACTGAATGATGCCATGAACCAGGCAGGGCTGGGATGGCGTGTGTCCCTGACCACCACTGCCTAGCGCTTCATATGAAGCCTGTTAGGCTAATGGAAAACTTGTGGAGAGGGAATTAGCACCGTACCACCCAAGGAAACGGATCCCCCCCACTCCTCCCGGCCTTGCAGCTGCCTGCAACCTCATGCTAATCCATTCTAAGCAGCAGGTTCAAGACCGGGCTTTGCCACTAGGCCACCAACGGCGTGCGGTGTGCTTTATTAAAAGGATTTTTTCAACACAAACTGGACCAATTAGCATTAGCCTATACTAAACTTGCTGCCACTTTGGGAAACGTTTAGCAAAGATATAATTGGTGAATATAATGAATATGTATCAATATGGTTATTGTGTATTGATCTTGCACTAACTTTCTGAAAATATTACCTATTTTGATGTTACATATTCCACTAGACTGAAGAGCATTGTATCAGAACCTCAGATTTGCATCAAAAGGGGAGATGCTCACTAAGAGAGACTGGTTAATGCCATCTGCTGGTAGGATCTGTTAAAGATGAGGATTTATCAGGACAAGTCAAAAGCATTAAGTCATAAACAGACTTAGTATTCTTTATTGTCTTTCAAGCATCAGATTTCAAGTGCTTGAGTCACATCATGATTACAGATAGCAGTACTAGACATTTTCCAAAATCATACCTTAGTGGTACGCTAATCTCCAAACAACTATAAACAGGGAAAAGGTGAATCATTCACAGCTCACCTCTCTCACGACTAACAGCCTTGAAACATCCATAAGCAGGCGATGCTCATTTGTTGCTATAGTGTACGTACATACATACAAAGTACTTCAAAGATCTTATAAATGGACTCAGATGCAGCGATGGAGAAACTGCACCCAAACTTGAACTTGTTCTTGAGAGTCCACATATATCTCCAAAGCTCTTTTAAAGACACAGAACAGACGCACCAGCTAGACCACCAACTGCGTTTAGTACTGCTCTCCAGCTGCCCTGTAGGAACAAACAGCCCAAAAACTGTATTCTCTCTGGCCATCTGTTTGCGCCCTCACTCAGAGGGACTGTCCTAACAGAGACACGCTCCGCACAGCTTTTTACAAGAAAAGTCAAATTGCTTTCATGCACCAACTCACTGCGCTGCCATGGTGACCATAGACCAATAGATTGAAGGAAATGAAACCAGACTTGACTAAATGGGGTTCTTGGGAAGAGGGATGTGGTTTGTTAGAGAGTTAGAGAGGCCTGTGTCCCAACAACACATATTTAGAGGTATGAGTCAAATTGGATTGGCGCAAGATCAAAGAAAACAGTGCATCTGACCATGAGGGCCTGGGAGAGCGCTCTGACTCACCTCCACCAAGGCACCTGCTCTGTGGGTGTATGAGTGCGTGTTTGCTTGTTTGTGTTTGGAGGACAAAATTACTCTGCTCTGGTGATTAGTACAAACGACACATGTTTCATGGGAAGTTAATGGAGAGCCAAAAAAAGCATATTTAAAAACTGTGTACTCCAAAAACTTGGCAAATTGCACGTAGAAAAAACATATGCAGATGTCAAGTTCAACTGCTGATTGATATAGGCTTTTGTTTCAGGCAGTCCATCTTTCCTCAGCTCATCCACACCTGTCAGATGCTATGAGGTCAGTCCTAACTGAAAAAGTCATTTAGAAGGGCTTCCCAAAGCAAAAATGCACCAGGTGACTTCGGATTTTCCAATGGCAGTGTGCATCGGCTTAAGCGAAGCAAAGAAAAGCTTTGGTGCTGTCCGGCCTCGGCTAGTGGCAATGAATCCGTCACTGTGAGTTTTTTGCTAGGTGAACTCTTAATGAGGGGATAATCTGCTGTTCCAGAGGGAGAAGTGGAAAAAAAGCACAAACAAACACTAGACTTCATAAATACTACTGAGTCATTTCCTAACATTTCCTCGGCTTGGCCCTCACGAACAGACATAGCCCCCCTGCTACCAATCACCCACACACCCACACGCATCATAAAAACTAATAATGTAATAGAATAATGTGTTCTTTAAAGGGATATAAGAATGAGAACCGTCGTTTCTAGGTCTTTCGGTCACTCTGGAAAAGTCATTTGTGTGTGAGAGTGTGCGTGTGTGTGTTTTTCCTCTCTTACCAAAATGTGGATACAAGACTTTTTGATGTGTTTTGAGCTACTTCACAGATGCTGCGTTTCCAAGTATGCTGGACGTCACATTACGGACGCTTCTGAGAAAGGCGAAGTAAACCACATCTCAAATTAGCGCGCCACTGTGGCATAACAAAGGCCTTCCGGTCGACCGCGGGCCTGGGCCGGACTCCGGCATCCCCGTGGCCTGTGGCCAAAAGCCCTATTCTGCCCCGCTTGGGTTCACTTCATCAAAGCTACATGCTGCATAGTTTCCGAACGTCAACCGCCAGAAATCTGGAAATCTGATTCTGCTGCTCTATGAATCTGGTCAGAAGAGCTACAGATACTTTCGGTGTGGTTTGCACTTAGTGAGATGAATCAAATTACAGTTCCTTTCCAAACTTAATCCAACCCCATCCAGAACGCTAAGCCCAACGTGTGGAAACCTTTACGGTTGTATTTCTTGTAGTCCTTTTTTTTTGATGTTTTAAATAGGAAAGTGGGAAAACCCACTCTAAGATACAATGATTGATATACACATACTGTAGTCGAGGCCATTAGAGTTAAGACAAAGAACTGAACAAATCAAGTCTGAGCCAAGATCAAGACTTTGTAGTCGCTGAAACAAGACCAAGGCCAGATTAAGATTTTTTTCAGACCATAATGAAAAAAGAACCACATTTTTTTCTTCTTCATTTTACATTCATGATACATGATAGACACATGGTAGTCTTAGCCTGCCTCTGCATTCTTTTGGAAGTAAATGTTGGTAAGATTGAAAGATATTTCTCTGTACTTTCTTCTCAGTCTCGAACTTTAGACTATGTAAAATAAAACATGGTCACTGAATAGCTGTCAGAACACTGACCTGCTTTTTTTCATTAGATAAAGTATGCTAATGAGTGCAGATTTAATTTTAATCCATTTGAAAATGTTGCTGAGATTTAGTTACTATATAAAAAAGTACACAACACCTCCTTATACTGAGACTAAGACAAGACCAAGTAAATATAATGCCAAGACCGGTGGTCTCAAGGCTTGACTCAAATACTGCAACACTACATTCTACCTGAATTCACATTCATAGAGTAAAATATAGTTTTTCAGCAACTCTCTTCAACAAAGGATCCACTGTGGGACAAGATCTCCTTGGAAACAATTCAAGAAACAAGATTTAATAAGACAGTCTAACATTTTTCCTTAAAAAAACATGTGAAATGCATGCTTCTGGAGTACGATACGGTACAAAAATTACCTCCCATATGCACAGAAGTAAACTGCACTCAGAAGCTCCACTCACACATTTGTGCTGTTATTTCCATGGTAGGATCTTGCAAAGAACAGAACATGTAATTTTCTTGGGACTATTTTACTGTTCTGTATTTGTTGGAAAGTTGAAGGTGATGCGTTTCTATTCGTCTCTTTGTGCTTTCTTCACTCTCAGGCGGAGGCACACAGGTATCTGAAGCACAGTACAGCCTGGCTATCAAAACACATGTAAATAGCAGTTACAATGTAAAAGTTTTCAGTGAAAACATTAAAATAACCCAAGGACATAATCTTGTTGAACTGTTGAAGTCCCAGATAATTTTGAACCCAGAACAGGATGTAGCATGTGGGAGGTCATTTTGCACTGTGTCTTACTTTAGAAGCATATCACAAAATACCTACCATAATCATAAAAAAAACTGTGAAAATGAGAACAATATGTTTTTGAAGAAAACCTTTGGACATTCTTTAAGCCACATGCTTTTCAGCTACTGTTACAAGTTGTAAGTTTTAGGCCTCTGCCCTTTGGGGCTATCTGTTATGACCCTGACCCCTTCTATGGCATTCCCTCTGACCAGAGCAGGCTTGGAGAGTGGAGGCTGGGCCAAGGGAAATGTGCACTAAATGGGAAACATGGCAGGGGAGTCGTATTCCCACACAACTCAATTAAAGCTTTATGGACTTGGTGCAGTAAAGGCCAGCCATTAAATCGAACACTTTCCCAAAGTACGTTTCCCCTCAGAGAGCCCTGGACGGCTTGGAGGAACGTAAGTTTTTACTGTTGCGTGAAATGTAATTTTCATTAAAGACCTTCATTTTGAGGTTTTTTGAGCAAAACAGTTCCTTCTGGCCCTGAAAAGGAACTGGTGAATGCCGACCACAGAGGACGCAGTTTTTCCCTCCTCAGTGCTGCGGTCGGCTTTATACGATGACAAAGCAATGCAGACAAAAATACCATGTTTCATTGCAAACTTCAGGTTGGCAAGGCATGAGCAAACAGTCAAAATCAAAGATACCCCAGACTGGAAAGGCCCCGTGATTTAGCCTTTGAAAAATTATTTCAGGGCTGCAAAATACCTTGTGTGAATATTTGAATGTCATATGTAAGTAAACATTAAACCTGCGGCACAAAACTTCAAACATTCATTGCAGTAATTTAGGTACTGTTTACCATTTTTGTATTTTGAACAGACAAATTATAGTTCTCTCCCACTGAGATAGGTTCTTTCAGAAGCTGTATAATTCCATTTTTCTTGATCCAAAATGCTTACGCCAGGCTAGCGTCTCACACACTCTGAATTTAAATGTTTGTTGTTGCTGCTGTTTTTACTCTTTAATCAATTGTTTTTCTGGCACTCCATGGTAAGCCAAGGATGGTGGTGCCAAAAAATGCAATATGATTAAACAATGACACAGGAAGGCTGCCAAGAGTGAGAGATGAGTCGAATGTGCCTCAGCATGAACAATCACAGCAGGCTCAATCCTCTCCTTTGTTTGTTTCTGTGATTATTAATAAAGTGCTCGTTTATGGCATGGCTCAGTAATTTCACTGTGTCTTTATCAGCTGCTCATATTTCTAACAGTCCGAATGATAGCTCACCACAAGATTTTTGAACTGAGATATTTTATATTGCTCTGACCTGAACATCAAGGAACTCCCTGTACTGGGTGTGGTGTTGGGGGGGTTAATTTCAGCTAGCCTGTAGGGCCAGCTGTTCAGACATATCTTAAGCCTAGTCTTAGACTAAATGGGATTTTAAATGAAGAACCTACAGTGACAATGCAATTTAGTTCAAGACTAGGATTATCTGAGTCTGAAACTACAGCCCCCAGACAAGGCGGGCAAAGGCCAGTGCTAGATTTCACAATCAAAGCTGTTGAAAAGAAGAGAGAGGGATGACAAAGATATCCAAGAACCACTCAGGAAACAATTAAGCATTGCAGAAGCTGTTCTGAAGCTGACGCACCTCGGACTGAAGTCAGTATGTATCTAATTATTATCACACAAAGTGATACAGTACGTGAAAGGAGATCTGAGCTTGTTAAAATAATGTATCTCCAGAGCCATGATTGGAGAAGATCATATATTTTCCATGATAAATACACATAATTCATTTACAAATAAAGTGGTTATGATGAAATAAATACATATTAAAAATCTGAGCATCATACTTCATGTGCTATTGCACTGAAATGTACATTGGATGAACATCTTCAAAACCACTGAAGAAGCATTAAAATATTTATTTTCCCATTTTTTCAGTCAATATAAATATTATCACATATATATATATATGTATATATATATATATATATATATACTTTTTTCCCTCCAAAATAGCTCTTTGAATGTTCGTACATATAAATAAAAGTCTTCATTGGGAGTTTGACTCTCACCGGCAGCCGCAGCCCTCGACGACCATGTCCTGATAGTTCTTCAGCACGACTTTTTCATACTCATCCAGGTAGAGTAGAGAGATAGGGCTGAGCTCCGTGGGCACGCAGCAAGCCCGAGGAATGTTGGAGTTAACCGAGTTCACCAAAGTCTGGACAATGGCATGGTTTGTAGAGTTGAGGTGGTCTGAGAGTGGAAAGGGGCATTCGCCGTGGCAGTAGAAGGCATGGTAGCCAGGCGGTGCCACAATCCACTCATTCCAGCCCACATCGCTGAAGTCCACATAGAGCGGGTGCCGGCGGCAGTTGGTGCGTTGGTGCGGTTTCCGCCGCTGCTTTGGCCCCCGCCTCGTCTGCCTCTTCTCTCTGTGAGGCTGAAGGAGGGGTGCCCCCTGACCGTCGTGGCTGTAAGTGACCAGTAGCGGCCGGGCCTGTGGCCATGAGTCCTCATCCCTGTGCAGGGAGCGGCTCACCCTCACGTGCCTCCTCCGGCTCCTCTCAGCCTCTTCCTCTCCACTGGCCTCCTCAGGGTGAAGCACCTCCACCAGCAGGCCATGGTTGTGGTATGAGTGTGCGGTCCAGCGTGCCACGGCTGAACTCACATCAAAGCTCTCCCAGCGTGAATGTGAGTCCTGCACCAGACGAGTGTCCAGCAGCCTTGTAAGAGGCTCCTCAGATGAGGACTGAGCTGGCCTGAACACTTCAAAAATGTTTATGCGGTGAAAACCTCCAGCAACACTACTGTTGCTCTTTGTAAAGTCACTTAGTACTTGGTCTCTGAAAATGCGCAGCTCTGCAGCTGTGATTAGCTCCTCTGCTGGCACAGAGGTGAGGTTAAAGATGAACTGTTGTGTAGTCCTTCCTTTCAGGCTGGACAGGGCCTCTAAAGCCTCTGGAAAAAAAGAACAGCAGTGTTACAAGTGCATCGACGCTGGAAAGCCACAGTCAAAATCTAGTCCATAGTCAGATACTTATTTTGAGCACATTACGCATATAAAGCAAAGATTCCTTTGCTTATCAATGGCTAGAAACCTGCCCAGACTGACCTCTCATAAGTTTCCTTCAGTGTTATCTTTGCTTGCTTTAAGTAATAGTTGGGCCAAGTGTTGAGGCATTTAAAAACGAGGCAGTTAAGTGGGGGACTGTTCTGTGTGGTTGTATTCTAGGAAAATGCAGATGCTTCAGAAGTTGTCCTTTAAAAAAATTTGCAATCATCACATTAAAAGCCATCTTTTTTTTTCTTGGATGACTAAAAGGAGACAATCTTACACCAAAGAACCCTTAATCTCTTTTAAAATGAGATGTTTTGGAAATTCCATTCTCCATAATCCAACCTATCTGCTTCATAATCACCTA
>JAILXH010242738.1:19685-30525 GCA_023558415.1 Piaractus mesopotamicus | reverse complement strand
TATATATATATATATATATATATATACACACACACATATACACACCATATGGCCAAAAGTATGTGGACACCTACATATTGCACCCATATGAGCTTGTTGGACATTCCATTTCAAAATCATGGGCATTGATATGTAGTTGGCCCTCCCTTTGCGGCCATAACAATCTCCACTCATCTGGGAAGGCTTTCTGCAACATTCTGGGGTGGCACTGATGTTGGACGAGAAGATCTGGCTCACAATCGATGTCCCAGTTCCTCCCAAAGGTGTTCAGTGGGGATGAGGTCAGGGCTCTGTACAGGCCACTGGAGTTCCTCCACACCAAACTCATCAAACTATGTGTTTATGTACCTTGCTTTCTGCACAGGAGCACAGTCGTGCTGGAACAGTATAGGGCCCTCCCCAAACTGTTGCCACAAAGTTGGAAGCATATAATTCAAAAATCAAACTTTACTATTGGCACTATGCATACTGATAGGTAGCATTCTCTTGGCATCTGCCAGACCCGGATTCGTCCATCAGACTGCCAGATAGTGAAGCTTGATTTATCACTCCAGAGAGCACATTTCCACTACTCCAGAGTCCAGTGTCAGCGTGCTTTACACCACTCGTCATTGCACATTTTGATCTCAGGCTTGTGTGCAAGCTTCGAACACACAGTTCTTGTGCTGATGTTGCTTCCAGAGGCAGTTTGGAACTCTGTAGTGAGTGATACAACAGAGGTTAGGCACTGTGGCCCCTCGGCAGCATCGCTTTGTGAGTTTGCGTGGTCTACCGCTTTGTGGCGGAGCTGTTGTCGCTCCTAGGCACTTCCATTTCACACTAACAGCACCTACAGTTGACATAGGCAGAGCTAGCGGAACACTGTGGGAAAGGCGGCATCTTATGACAGTTTATGTCCCTGAGCTATGACCCTATAGTGTCACATTAATCGACATGATGAAGCGTAAGTGATGTCATTTAAGCCTTCAGAGGAGCCAAGTTCAAAATTTGTTTCTTTTATTCAACATTGGTATTTTGTTGTTCTCTCCATCTGTCCACCCCGTCACATAAAATATCCAAAGAAAACAGCTTTTCTTTCTATATTTACAGAAACATTATGTAACTTACAGTACAAACACTGATGTTTCAAGGACTAACTCTGATAACAGGGATTGTGGCAGCCAGTTTAGCCTGAAATAGTCCACCTTTCACTTTCCTGTCCCTCTGTCACAGCTTCATAAAGTGATGAGGTTGTACTTCTCTGTGTTTTTGGCACCAAAAATAAATAAATAAATAAATAAATAAATGCCTACTGATGTGGGAAAATCTTTTTTTTGTTGTTGTTATGAAAGCAATGTGATTAAAAAAAAGCAATCGATACTATAATGGAGGGCAAAATTAGATTTCTTGACATAAAAAAAAAATGTTCAAATTAGTATTTTCCATTGGAATGTTAATCTCATGGACTGGATCTATGGAGAATAAGGGTCAAAACAACGAAAACTGTGTCAGTTCAGACGTTGAAAGACAAAATGTTGCCAGCAGCAAGACAATTCATAAACAGTAGCTAACATTTTGGTCCCCCAAAATTGTATTTAGTATTTGTTATGATGTTGCATCTTGCTTTTGCTGAGCAACTAAAAAAAAATCACCAGCCTAATGACAAAAATCTCAGACGACGTGAACTGTATATTTCAGTATGTGTATTTATATATGTGTATAATAACAGAGAGAGAGAGAGAGAAACCGATCGAGAGACCTCCACTTAGACTTCAGAAACTCTACTACCTGCTCGAATGTGCTGCGCTGTGACGTCAGCTGCCCCAACGCCCTGCAGTGTCAGTGATTTTAGACGGAGCGCTCGGAGCACAACTGCCCCGAAACACTCACCGTCTTTCGGATTTTGGTCGAAACGTTTTTTTTTCGGAAGCCACAGCACGTCTAAAACGTGAACTCCGGTCGGTGTGGCTGCTGAAACAACGGCAGGAATATGGCGGGGTTATGTTCGGATGCGCGGCTACCTTTGCGGCTGTGGGAAATCGCCAACATGGGTCTCCCCTGACTGGCTGACTGCTGCTGCTAGTGGCTAACGCTAGCGTTTAGCTCACGACCAGCCAGCAACCTCTGGTGGGACTCACTCAGCTGGTCTCGCAGAAAAACACTAAGTCAGCACGGCTACACTTCTTCTCTCCGGTTGTGGTTGTAGGGTTTTGGGGCTCGTTATTTCAGAAACTGACGTTAGTAAGAGGCGCTTGGTTGGTCGCCGGGGTGGAGTTGCAGTTCAATTATGCATGCAGTGGCTAGCTAGCGCTGATGGATCACTGAACCGACACGGCTAGCTGATTAACATGTATTTCATCGCGTTTCTATCCGATACTGCATGCTTTAACGTTACAGTCCGCTGTATTAAAATGTAAAGTGACGGTTTAAGCCCGCTCCTGTTTGGCTTTGTTGTCTGTTGTCGCGGCGGGTGTCTGTGCAGAGGCACGGACAGCGCTGCTTCAGTCGGGCTTCATTTGGGAAGCGTTTGATTTAACAAGGCTGCTGACTGGAGAGCTCATTAACTTCATTCTACAATTTCTGACGGCAAGCCAAGTTAGGCCTAGGCCACCAGAGTACGTTATCTAGGTCTTAGTTTAGTTAGCTGGCTAACTAGTTATGCTACCATGGTAGCTGCTTCTTATAATGAACTGTGCTTGTAACTTGGGTCGCCAGTTTTAGCTCGCTAAACATGTTTTGGGGCCAGAAGGCCGTTGTTTATCTGTAGAAATGGGGTTCGCTGGCGAATACAGGTCTAGCGTTTCGGGCTGGTGGTTGGCTTAACTTGCAGCCCGCTTTTTGTGTCTGGAGCAAATCAGAATCAGAGGTCGCCGAGCTAGCTTAGTTGTTAGCATATGCTTGTACCACAATGCGGCTTCTCACATATTCAGATGTTGTGTCACTGATGTTAGTCACCCTGATGAAGAGGAGCGAGTTCCCAAGCTGTTTGCTTCAGAATAGCCAGCCAGCCACATCCACGGCTCGGCACGGCTAGGCTAGGCAGCTAACTGGCACTGGGAGGTAACGTTAGCATGGCACTTTCAGACTTGTTACATTTATTAGACGTTGTTTGACGGTTGTTTACAGTCGCTGGAGGCAGTGCTGAAGTGTAGGACTCGCGTTGTCTGGTGCCATAAACTGGCATCATCCGTTTCTTGTCCTTGACGTGCTGGGGGATGCCCTAAAAGCCCCAAAAGAAGCTGTCATGTCGAGCAAATCCTCGAGCAAGGAGAAGAAGTCGGGCCTGAGCAAGAAGCTCTTCCGAAGAGGCTCCGTGCGCTCGGTGGGGAGTTTTATGAGCAGAGTCTTGAAGACTCTCTCCACCCTCTCCCACTTCGGCTCGGAGCTACATGCGGCGGAGGGCGACAAGGACGACGGAGGCTTCACGTCGTTCAAGAGCGACGGCAAGGGCTCCGTGACCTCGGACGAGAGCGACTGCGGCGGCTTCCTCTCGCGGGACAAAATACCCGGCGTGTCCGGCTTGAAGAACCACGGCAACACCTGCTTCATGAACGCTATCCTGCAGTGCCTGAGCAACACGGACCTTTTCGCCGAGTACCTGGCACTGGAGCAGTTCAGGGGCGACTCGGCGACCGAGGAGGAGAAGCCCAAGACGAACGGGGTTCACCTGCAGAGGAAAGGCGCGCAGAGCCGGGGGGAGGTGACCGAGCAGCTGTCTAGACTAGTTCGAGCCCTGTGGACTTTTGAATACACCCCGCAGCACAGCAGAGAGTTCAAAGTGAGTCTGATGCTTGCTTGTTTGCAAGTATGCTTTGAGGAGTTGGCAGCATTGTATATATATTGTCCAGTTAGGTTCTGCAAGTCAACGACCTGCTTTTCGTAAGTTAGTCAAGGCGATAGGACTTGTGGTAATGAGTCAGGGATCTCCCACCTTGGTGAGTTTGGCTTCAACCCCAGTCTTGCGCACCTGATCTAGTTAATGAAGGTTTTTAAGAGTATATGAATATTAGAGCCAAGTGTGTTGGAAAGAAACTCAAAAACCAGGATTGAGGAACAACTCACTAAGTTGACTTGCAGCCTATAAGTGTCAGGTTTTGACACTCGAGTTCAGAGTCAAGTCTCAAGTCAAGTGCTGAGTCCTAAACAAGTTAGTCTGCGTTCTTCAGCTAATTAAGGGTCATTTCAACACTGAACACCAAAAATGATGGTAACAGTAATACAGCCTTTTAATGATAGCGTGTTAGTATTGTATGGCTGTATATTAAGTTTTTTTTCGTACCGTTCCAAATAAAACACACAATACATTTTACATGGATAACCAAGACAGACCGAATGGTACACACAAAGAATAGTGCAACTACACATGAAAATAATCTTCAAAGTACTATTAAAATAAATAATATTTGAAGATACTGTTTTGTGGTCTTTGGGAACATTGGGAGCACATGATTCAAATAAAAACTAGCTTAGCACTAAAACTAGCTCAGCGAACTAAAAGCAGCTGCTAGTTGAATATAGATATAGGGAACAGAAACCAAAATGACCAAGCTGAACAAAGTGAACAGGAATAAAACAGCAAAATGACGGTGAATGACAAAACTGAAGTTGCCTTTTGCGAATTTTCTGTTCCAAATTGCCAAATTCCTATATGAAGCTGGTGAACAACAAGTTCGATTCAGCCTTGAGGTGAATGTTGCGCTTGCTTTAATGTTAGAAGCTGTTAAAATCAGTCACATAGAGAGAGCTGTGTTTCTTTTGTTTTGCTACTATAAGGAAAAATGGTCAGTTCACCTGGTAAGTTTCTGCAATAAGAATGGAGTTTAAGCGCTGAGCTGGGCTTACTGATGCTATTGATGCTTCGCTTGTTTCTAGAGGTGAACTTGAATTCTAAGCGCTTCACTTGTCTTTTGAAATGGAATAAGCTGAGCATAAGCACAGTAACAGACATTTAATGACGTTGCTGTACATCAGATGTACAGCAGGAAACAACTCTATTCACATGAAAAGTAAGCGACTGTGTAGAGTCCCGTCTGCAGTCAGACTCTCTCCACGTTTCTTCCACTTTGGGTCTCGAGTCTTTCTAAGTCATGAGGTTTAAGTCCCAGTCAAAGTCCTAGATGTTGGCATTCAAGAGTCGAGTCACAAATCTTTCTCGATTTTGTCGAGTCAGGTTTGAAGTCTTTAGATTTGTTACTCGAGTCTGACTTGAGTCCAAGTCACATGACTCGAGTCCACACCTCTGTTGGATGCTACAGGAATATGTCAAGGTGAATGGACACCACAAGCTCAGTGGTCATGACTTAATATTACTAGGTGATTCATTGACCTGGATGACTAAAAACTTTCACAGGTGGCCTGCATTTCAGCTCTGGAAAGTTAGCAGGTGGTCTCTGATCTCCACATGGGCTTTCAAAATTTTCACCTATAGGATGTTCCATTTTCTCTGCGCTGTTACTGTGCAATTAAAACTTGAATTTCATTAAAAATTGCAACCATCTGGCAAAAAACAAACTGCAAAAGTTCACAGCTGGAATATAAGCTCAAATATCTTCCATGCTCTGCTTTGAATATACTGAAGGAACATATGCTGAACATAAGATTAAAAAATATGTGAAGTTGTTCTGCATGGCTACATTTGATGTATTATGTTATTTATTTGTTTTTCATAGAATGCAGTGTCAAAGCGTGCCATGCAGTACAGGGGAAATGCTCAGCACGATGCTCAGGAGTTCCTTCTCTGGCTTCTGGACCGTGTGCATGAAGACCTTAATACCGTAGGCCATAGCAGGCCTTCTATAAAGGTATGCTGTTCCTTTTAATTGTGGTGCCTGTAAAGGTGACCCGAGGCTTCTGTGAAAAGTGATGTGTTGCAGTATTGCTTTTGCTTGTAGAGGTGGTGAAATGTACTGGGGTTTTTAGGCGGAATGCTGATTGTGTAAGTCTAACATGATGTAATAGGATGAATTGCAATGATGCACAGTGATTGAGTTAAAAATCAGATAGGTGGTAGGTGGCTAACTGTCCTGGATTTGAAGACCAGCCATCCTCAGTGCTGTTGGACCAAATTCAGAGACTAAGATACTTTATTTGTATTGTCTAAAGATGGCATGGATTTGAATTTGCATTGATTTCTCATTCAGAGCTTGAGATCTCAATCGGCTAAGTAGCTGGCAAAAGAGCCAGCCTGCAAGTCGGGCTGATTTAGGGTCTAGACTGCTGTGGAACGACACCCATAAAACAGAGCTTCTTATCAGCCATCAATCTGAGTCCACCCAGGACAGAGGGCCTCACCGTAGATAACTTGGTCTGGTTTTGCTTCGTTTGATTCATGTCCTGCTAGCTGTTGCAAGAGTACTGGTGTATTTATCAGCCCCATGCGCTCAGCTGTCCGTGATGTCCTGAGCGGGGTCAGGCACCTAAGAGACACTCGTGTGAGGTCACTCAGGCTGCATGATTCATCCAGGCAGATGCTCCGCTTCCCTGCTGTTTGTGCCAGGGAGAAACTGGGCTGCCATGCTGGAGTGCCAGGAACTTTCCTGGCCTTAATTAGACATTTCTTCTAAAAGTCCCATCTGCCTTGTCCGTCACTGATGTACTGAGTAAAAAAATAATTTCTTGATCTGTCTGTTTATTAAAAGGATTCTTCATCTAATTGGTAGCAAAACAGATCATATTGGTAATATCATTTCAAAACCAAGAACTGTTGGATATAGGTTATGGTTCCAGAAACAAATGTCATACAACTAGGATAGTTATGAAAAAGCTTTACCTTTATATCTAATGTGCTTTGGAAGTTTTCAGCAGTGATTGATTTGTGACATACCTGGCTTGATGATTGCTAATGGCTAGTTCCCACTGTATGTGTACTGCAGAGGTGGTAAAGATTTTATGTTTGATGCACGTTTTAATACATATTTTTAGTGCAGTTAAATGCAGTGTGAAATATTACAATTTTCAACCAGAGTTATTCTTTTAAAGGGGGACTTTCTGCATAATTAAGTTGTTTTTCAAATAAACAGTCATCCAGAGTGATTTGACGTGTAGAAAGTTACAAACTCTGATTTCTGGACAGTGGTTGTGATAGGAACCAGGGGCTGCGATGTCTACAACCCAAGTATAGCCACTTTATTTGCTATCCAAAAGATCAGTAAACCTACATGTCTTCTGAGTGTTTATATGTAATTTTGATAAAGGTGAAATAGTGGTAAATATAAAGAAAAGGGGAAAAAAAATTGTCTTTGGGTACTATTTTTGGCTTGCATGTATCTTTCCACTATGAGAGTTTGTTAAAAAAAAAAATTAGGCCCAAAATTTAATCTCAAAACTAGCATAAAACAATTTTTACATTTTTATACCTATTTAATGTAATAGTTGTAGGTGTTGTAGCTTTTAGAGGCATTAGACTCTTCGGATGTTTGGTTCCTATTACCACTGTGGTAAACAATTCTGACTTGGTAAGTTTCTCTATAACGGGGCATTTGACATCCAATCACTCTGACTTTGTTTACACCTTAACCATTTAATTATGCAGAATTTGTGACAAATCTGGCAAAAAAGTTCTCCTTTAAGTTGTGAGTTTGAATTGTTAAATTTAAAAATGTGTGACTTTTCTCCTTTTCACATTGCCATAGCCACCCATAGAGGAAGATGATGGAGCACTAGAGGGACCCTCACTCCCGTTGTCTGCTGGCTCCTTTGTCCAAGAGCTTTTTCAGGCGCAGTACAGGTATAGCGGTGTTTCTTTGTCCTGAGGGGTGGACAGTATGGCAAAAAACTTAGTGATACTGTAAGACGTTTTCACAATACATGATATGCATCTTAAAATGAAGTTTTTCTGTATTTAGTATCTCTCTCTCTCTCTCTCTCTCTCACACACACAGATCCTCGCTCACCTGCCCACACTGTCAAAAGCAGAGCAACACTTTTGATCCTTTCCTCTGCATCTCTCTCCCCATCCCGTTGCCTCACACTCGGTAAGTAAGCATCCTTACATTGTTCCTGTATAGTTATGCGGGGCACTTAGGACTTATTGCTCTTCAGGAGACTCGTGTGCAATATGAGAAGGCCTGCCCTTGAGGCGCGCTCGCTTTGTACTGTGTTCTGTGGTGTAATAAAGCACTGCATGTGCTGGAGGTCTTGAAGCTAACCTTGTTTTCCTTTCATTTGTTCTGCGCTGGTTGTGTGACTCAGATTAACACCTTGGGTTGCTGCAGAGTTGGCATAGAATGCAGAATTCCTCTCTTACATGCTCTGAGAAGTGTTAGGATGTGTACAGACCAGTTACGCTGTAAACAGATCAGTTAACACTTTTGATTGGGAGCACTGTAGACTAACAGGTTTTAGTTGAAAACACTTATGAGTCATTGTTTAATTGTAGCATAGGGCTGTATCTTTCACGATAAACCGCACATCTGTAGCCTAAGGTCTTATCGTCTTGTGCTGCACATGTTGGGTGGGTCACTGTAATCTCCACTTGCAAATTAGCGTGTTTTTTGTGTTATTGTGTTATTGAAGACAAAGTAGATGTGAATGAAGGCTGGGTTTATTACATCTTTTGAGAGTCTTGTGGAAGAAAATCTAGTATTTTTCTCTCCAAATGTGATGCTAAATGGTGCCCCCTTTCCTTTCTGTTCTGAGCAGTGTCGCTGTCTTCTTGTGCTACTGGCTTTAGTGAGTTTGTGTCTCCAGAGGCATAGAGACACTATTTTAAGCTTCCACTGTAGTGACTGATCAGGGAGTAGACTCTCTGTTCAATGCGCGTTCTTTTTTTAAGCACCCTCAATTTATTACCGCACATTAATGATTAAAGATGTCATATTCTATGTATTAGCAGAATGACGGAGATGATTTACTGCACACTCCCCAAACCCTCATCTCATACATCAGGGAGGATACAATAAGTCTAAATGATCGGTACATGAAAGGAATGGCTAGTATAGCGGACATCAGGCCCCTGTTTAAATTACACAGGACATTCATAGTAATTATTAGTTCTCAGTCATGCATCTAGCTTATAGGGTGTGAAGTTCTAAGACTCCCTCCCACAGTGGTCTTTTGTATTCACAGAGTCTGTCTTTCCTGGGATGTGTTGGTGGGGTAAGAGAGGTAAAGTGGGGCTTATGTTCAGTTACTTTAAGAGAGGGTTGAGGGGAGAGGAGCGGTGGGAGCTCAGAGGTGTGACAGGATCATTACACAAATCTACTGAATTTGTAGTTGTATTATGAAGGAGTGTATTTCTCTAGAGCTGTTCCCTGTCACTCCTGTTTGTTTATGCTGTGTATGCTAAGCAGGTCTTCAGGGGCTCAATAACTTAAATCTTTGCCCCTCCTGACATTATAAGAGAGAACACTGCTTTTTGTTAATGGAGACTGGATTTTATGAAAAGATTATGTACTGTCTATCAGCTCCAGTGCTGAAAGATGAGTCCTATTAGTGAAGAGCAGCACTTGATCTGTGCCTTTCTCTTTTTGTATATATGTGGGAGGCTTTTGGTTAATACTTTAATAAATGTGTATTTTTTATAAGATATTGATAAATATAACATTTGAAATGTCTCCATATTGTCACAGATAGGACTGAATTTTGTTCAGTTTGTTTTCTATATCTATAGTAAGAATCTAGTTTCACAAAAAGCTGTTTTAGTAAAAGTCTTAAGGTAAAATTTTTTGGATATCAAAGTTTTGACTTTGGATAGCAAAGCAGCATGTTTATGGCACATAATTTAGATAGCCAGTCGGTGGTCTAGATTTTGGAAAAAGCTTGCATAGTAGTTCACTGATGCTGTTAAGACTGACTACTTAGGTACTGAAATTTGGTATTAATTGATGCAGAATGTTTGATAGTATAGTGCTGAAGAAATTCAGTCTATACAATAAAAGTATAGAGTTTAGATACCCTGCCCTAGTCATGGTTGCTGTAGATTAGCTCTTTAACTTGTGGCTGTGTTGAAGACCCTCTCCAGGCATAAATGAAACCCTTAAAACATATCTCTGTTCATCAGAATTACATATTTTGAAGTTATTTCCAAGAAAAAAAATCCACGCATACCTTAAGTTGTTCAGAAGTCAACACCTTTGTCTTCATTCAGAATGTGCTGATCTGTGAAAATGCACACAGAAGTTTGCCTTCAGGGCTTTTTCCATGTTCCATATGTACTTGAATTAGATAACCTTATTATGACACACTTTTTTCGTAAAAAACCCGAAAGTAGTTTTTTGTCAATGATCTTAATGAATATAGTCATCATCTAATTCTGCAAGCTTAGCTATCTGACAAATTTTTTGAGTAACATTTGCCCCAACTTTCTTCGTCAACATCCCAAAGCAGTATAAAGTATCCTGTCAGCATTTGACATGAATCATCATGTATCCTATAAGGCGAACATTGTCTAACATTATCTAGCACATTACATATATTTGTTATAAGGCTAATGTCAGCTTCTTATTCATCAACTTCTTGTTTGAATTTCCCGTTCCACCTTAAATGGTGAAGCAGTTACATTCTGAGCCTCAGACGTTCTTGTTAGAATTTTACTGTAACTGCCGGAAAATCTGAACAAGAAGCTTCTGAATAAGAAGCTGACTTCAGCTCCGTAGGTTAGTTGTACACAGTCAATGGATAAAACACAAGAAAAATAAACTTACCGGTTGGCTCATACAAAAATAGCTGTATAACTTTATGGCAAACCCTACCCTTTTTTTTTTCATTTATTTTATTTATTTTATTTACAAAACAGTCCCCTGGAAAATGGCTATTGAAAACCAGAGTTTTCTCTGGAAGTTTGGCTGGGACAGTCCAATTTTTCCAAATAAACTGCACCTGTTTTTCTCTCTCTCTTTTTTTTATTTTTATTATTTATTTA
>JAILXH010242738.1:8767-19354 GCA_023558415.1 Piaractus mesopotamicus | reverse complement strand
AGGCACCTCACGATTCGATTCGATTACGATTCAGAGGGCTGCGATGCAATTATAAAACGATTATCGATGCATCTCGGTGCATCTTTTTTTTTCTATACATGATTTCTATTTTCTCATTGTCTGAGGACTTGGTAGTTTTAAAGCAAAGTATTTGTAGTGATCCATAATGCATTTACGTCCAATGTATTTTATTAATAAAACAAATGAAAGTGATGTGGCAAGTGAACTACAAGACTCATTCACTGCTGTTGTTTGGAGAACATGAGACACTGCTACTACAAATCTGCGATAAAATGCGCTGTTACAATGAAATGAGAGTGAGAAGCGACTTCAGCCTCGGAAAACAGTCGAACTTTGTGACATTTTACAAGAACTATTCAACTTTTGAGGAAAAGTTTTCTGGAGACAGGAGGAAAAGCAGCTAAAGCAAAGTAAATCTGCGCTCTCGTTTATATTGTTTAGCCTATACTAGCACATACTGACACATACTGGACATTAATGTTGTGGCTCCCAAAGTTTTTTGATTTTTGTTGAAAGAACAAAATGGCTCTTAACATTTGTTTTGTGATTCCTGATCTAACCTGGCTTTTAATGCAGAGGGAGCCGGTCGGATTTCTCACTCATCCAGTAGTGTTTTTGCAGAGAACTTGTAGAGAAACCGGCTCTGGTTTTTGTTATGTGCGTGTCACAGACTGTCCGGGCGCTGCACATCCGCACTTACAGGTTCCGCCTTTTGCGTTCCGTCAACATTACGTTATCAATTTAAATTTAGAAAATCGATTTTTGACGTTTGTGAATCAATTTAGAATCGTTCACGTCCGCATCGCGATGCATCTAAGAATCGATTTTTTTTTTTCCGCACCCCTACTGTCACTGGTGCACTGCAGTTTCATACTCCACCATGGTGTTGACTACCTATTTCACTCATGATGTGACACTACATGGACATGCTAACAAGTATAAGAGCTTGATTTTCACCGGAGGGGGTCTATAGGGACGGCTCTTATTGACTGTTGCTCTGTGTCCTTCAGGCCCCTGTATGTGACAGTGGTTTACCAGGGCAAGTACTCCCACTGCATGAGGATCGGGGTGGCCGTGCCCCTCAACAGCACCGTCTCCAGACTGAGAGAAGCTGTCTCACGAGAAACCAAGATCCCACCAGACCAGGTGCCCTTTTAGAAACCTTTGAACAGCACTATCCTGTGCATTTAAGCTGGGTACAGATAAGGAATGCAAACAGCCTATTTTTAAAATGGAAATTGACAGGTGATGCATTTTGTCAAAGGCCTCTATTCCTGTACTGAATTACGTGAATATGCATGAAACACTATTCCATGAACAGAAACCCTGTTTATATATCCAGTATCTGCTTCAGTTTCTTTTTAGTTTGGGCACTCTCATTCTGCATTCAGGCCAAGTCCAATTCAAAAACAATTAACTAGCAATGACTTTGGCAAGAGAATTAAGTGTTTTCTGTTTTGGAAGCTGGTTTACAGTTTAAAGCTGTCCGAAACCCCAAAACTGACATACTGTAGCTTTAAGGAAACATTTAGACTACTGTATTCAAGTGTACAGTACACTACAGACTTATGTAAGTTGAACCAAAGAAAGAAATTTGAGCCATTTTTCAGTCTCATTATTTGAATTTGAGTGTAGAGTGACTATGCTCTTTGTTGAACCTAAAACTGATCAATTGTAAATTTACACTGTCTCTTACTGTACACCTAGCTGCACTGTCATGCTGAACAATGAATGAGGGCCAGTTGATTTCACGGTTTATTATTATGCAATGTAAGGTAGACTACAGTTTGTTGCAGTAAAAACGTACGCAGCCCTGAAACATAAATATGCAGATAATCACAGACTTGCTATCCTTTTAAGTATTATAACTTGTTCTGCCTTGTATTTACAGTATATTGTCTAAGCAGCTTCAGTGTTCAGCAAAGTTTACAATCCGAAATTAACATCCATCAGTTGCTGGTAAAACTTGCTAGTTGTCTAGAAAAGAGCCACACTGGAGTCTTTACAGCCTTATTTTTGAAATGTCATTATTGTACCACTCAGTATGCAACAGTGAAATTCTGAGGTCATATTTTAGAGCGCAGTATTTTGACTTGCATTCTACTGGATGTCTTCTAGTATAAATTGTATTCTATTAGTGAAGATGGTCCACATTTCATTAAACGTAGGTACAGAAGACATTGCAGACCAATTAAAGCTTAAACCAGATTCACTCAAACTGTTTTCATCCTTATATGCTTTATAAAAATTTAAAGAAAGGAAAGAGCTTGTGAGTCTTATTCTCAGCGGAGTGTGGAGCATTGTTATTGACTACTTCTGTCTGATTATTTTATGGTCAGCCAGCAACATACCCACTGCTTGTCCAAGAACATGAGACAGTAAGACGTAATAATGGCAGAGAGAGGAACAGTCTGATAACCTGGTGTTTTTTTTACACTCTAGCAAATGTGTGTTTATTTTTTATTATTTTTTTTTTTTAAGAGTCATTAAATGTCTATTTTCAGTGTGTCCAGAATAGAAGGTGCTTTTGTTCTCTTCCTGCCTAAATTGTACCTTGTGTTTGAAGTGGTGAGGGCAAGTAAGTTGAGGCTGCAAATAAAATCAGAGAACATGTTTCGCAGTAGTCCTGGAACTATTATTGGAGGTATAATAATTGCATGTGTATTGGTGAGTGCATTTAGTGGCTGTTTAACACCATCAGAACTTGCTTTACTGTTCCTTATCATGCCGAATATGTAAAACACTTCTGACCAGTTCCGCTTTTCTTGTTTCTGTAGTTTGTCCTGACGGAAATGTATTATGACGGTTTCCATCGCTCCTTCTGTGACGACGACGACGATCTTGATATCATTCAAGAAAGCGACTCGATTTTTGCATTTGAAACACCTGAGACTTTCAGATTAGAAAACATCCGCTCCAAAAGAGGTATTTCTTCCTCCTGTTTTGCATTTGTTTATTGAGAAGTTCTGAGATTTTGATTTAGTTGCACTTCATACCTTGAAAAGTTGTGATGAATTATTATTGATACATAAATATCCCTGTTTGGCAAGTGAACCAAGTAGTGCTGGCCTGAATAATTCCAGAACTTGAATATTTGTTTATGTTGATATTTTCTTTGTCATTTAGAGTTCTGAGGCTTTGTCTTTTATTAGCCCTTTAGACTGCAACAGAATTGTAGAACACTGTCACTTTTCATTATGTATGTTAGAGGCCTATTTATCACTGTTTTAAACAAAACATTTAATTATAAAACCAGGAGAAAATGGCAGTTACTTAATGATGGATGTAATATTAGGTTATAATGAAAGTAAGTTAGCTAAAGGCTAAGTATAGATGCATTCTCACCTGCGATTTCACCTTTTCTTTAAATGGTTGCCATGTTACAATGGCAAAGAATGTTTAAACAAATAAATAGCCTAATAGATGTTCATTTGTTTGGCTGTCAAATGACAAGTGAGGAAAGCATGTCTTTAGTCACTTGTTCAGCTACCACTGAGAAATGGAGATGGAGACAATAGGCTAGCTAGGTGTAGCCAATTCCTTTAAGAAATTAATGACCATAAATCTATACAAATTTCGTAGAAAACACAAATACTCACTAAGTCATCAATTCAAAACAAGACTTGGAAAATATCTAGCTAAGCAAATTTTTAAAAGATTTGTTTTGAACTTCTGTGACTCATGTCTCCTTATCTAACATAACGTTACAACACATCTGTCTCATGGCATCTTTGCGATCTCCATTGTGAAAAGTGTAAATGTGTAAAACTACTTGTTGATATTTTGACACTTAAAATTATGGTTAAATATGAAAAATAAATATTATTGTTGTAAGGGTAGTGGTGAGAATGATTATTCAAGTACTCGTTGAGAAATACCACAGAGTATTCAAAGTCTGTTAAATTTCTGTTTGGGCCAGCTCTAGAATTGACATGTTTCATTAGCCGCGTTATTAAAGCACTGTTACAATTTGTAGGGAGCCTTCTTGCCAACCTCAATCAGAACAATTTGAAGTACGGCAATGAGAGCACTCGTACGCCGTCTTTCATGCAAGGGGCAGTGAATCCGGCATCACCGAACAAAAATACAGGAGCCGACAAGATGATCCTGCTGATCTGCAATAGAGCCTGCACTGGCCACCAAGGACGGAGGTAACCACTCGAATGCGAAACCTTGCAATCCAGTCACAAGTCACTGATCTGTGCTATTCCTGCTGTTTGGAGGTTTCATTGCCCTCTGAACTATGAGATGGATGTGACTGGCGATGTCTCAAATGGATGTTTTGCGTGAAAAACGATAAGGGACAATAACAGATGAAATGTAGCCTTGAAATTTCTTTACATTGTTTGAGGGAATATTTATAGAAACATCAAATACAATTGAAAAGTCAGAATTGTTCTTTCTTTTGTCTAAGGTTTGGCCTTCCGTTTGTATTGTATATGGAGCGCACTGTGACCTGGGATGTGCTTCAGAAGGCAATTCTGGAGAAGATGCATCACCTGCTGAGACAAGGGGTTTACATTCAGGTCAGTGCATGGTGCCTGTAGGCCGCAGGCTATAAAATACAGCCCTTGATTTATTTGCATGAGGACGTGTTGGAATATTTTCTGTGGCTTTTCATTATTAAAGACTTATGCTTAGATTCAATGTGACTGATTTATTTTAGGTGGGACCTTTCAGTCTACGAGTGGTTGGAGTAGTTGGCATCACGTACTTGTTGCCTCAGGAGGAACATCCGCTGTGTCACCCCACTGTGGAAAGGTTGGTCTTTGTCTGAGCAAATTATAGCCTACCTTCTGACCCTGCTTTCTCAGTTATCTACCTAACACTGCATGCATCTGTCAGACTGATTTAGAGCACATGCATAAACTTGTTGAAATTGTCTCTGTGCATTTTTCTATTGTTCACAGTTGACACATTCAATGCAGTTAGCCAGGATTTTTAAAGAGCTGTATTTTTGGTTGTTCAAGCTAATCTGTCTTTTTCAGAGCGTACAAATCCTGCGGGCAAGGGGGCCCTCCTCATGTCAAGATTGTGGTGGAGTGGGACAAAGAGACTAAGGATTAGTGAGTGCAGCCTGAATAGCAATCATTTGAGCTTGCTGCTCTTTGATGTACTGTATGCTTCTAATATGTACTGAAATGCAGGCTTTGGAGGAATAGGTTCATAAATTATATCCCAAAACTGCAAAATATGGAACGAAGAGCTCCTTTTGTCTAAAAAGAAAGCTAAGTCCAAATAAACTCATTTGCAGGGGAATGCTTGAGAGCGATTGATATATTTGTAGTGTTTTAAGATGTTGTGTTATGCCTTTCCCCACAGTCTGTTTGGCCACACTGAGGAAGAGTACATCCCTGATGCTGAGAGCGTGTACCTGCACCGCGAGCAGCACCATCAGCCACAGGCCTGTACCCTCGCTCAGTGCTTCCAGCTGTACACCAAAGAGGAACAGGTAACGAATAGGCCTAGTACACCTCCTGAATGTCCTTCATTGTCCCAGGGAAAGCAGAAAAACTGATGCCTTTTCTTCCATTTCCTTAAGGCCATATCTGCCCAAACAGACATTAAATGGTGGGTTAACCAGATTTCTGCTGTCCGTGCTGTTTTGTAAATTGCTATGTTCTGCAAGCATGTCTTTAAGCCTGGATCTGTGCCACATGCAGTATAAATATGCCCTGTGGTAAGCCCGAGCTGGCAGTTGCCATTGGTAGCGTGGTTTGAAGCTGTTTGGTCTTAAAGAGGAACGAGGGCATAGTTGAGAGTGAGACTGAGCACTGCAAATCACGTCCCATGAGGCTGATAGAGAAGCGTGTGCATTCAGTTGTTCATGGCTGCTTCCTGTGCTGTGTGGTGCTCCAGCTGGCCCCAGATGATGCCTGGCGCTGTCCCCATTGCAAGCAGCTGCAGCAGGGCCGTATCAAGCTAAGCCTGTGGACCCTGCCTGATGTTCTCATCCTGCATCTCAAGAGGTTCAGACAGGTACAGGCTTTCTGTAACGTTACTTTTGAAATTTTCTGCACAGTTTAATTGTTGACATATAAACAAAGTCATTCAGAGTGGTTTGATGTCTAATGGTATTTGGCGGATTGATTGTCATGATTTTGTGGTGCTAGCAGACCTTTATTTTTGCTAGTAATATTAGCAAAGTTACTATTCTGTAGGAGGGAGACCGGAGAGTGAAGATGCAGAACATGGTGCGGTTCCCACTGGTTGGCATGGACATGGCCCCTCACATGGTGAAGAGGAGCCAGAGCAGCTGGAGCCTCCCCTCTCACTGGTCCCCTTGGCGACGACCTTACGGCCTTGGCCGTAATCCGGAAGACTATCTTTATGACCTTTATGCTGTATGCAATCACCATGGCAACATGCATGGAGGGCACTACACAGGTAAAACTATGCAGGAAGGCAGAGGTTGCGGTGCTGGCTTTTGGATTGTAAGTCTAAACATGCACTCCGGTGTGCAGATGGTGCAACCACTTAACTAATGGACCTGTGAAGTATAATTTCAGTCACTGCTTAATACATTAAAAAAAGAGTGACACATACATTGCCAGTTAGTATGACATCATTATCATTATTAGGCACATTAGCCATTATTAGGCACATCTGAATGAACAGCCTCGAGGGTTTCTAAATGTGAGTGTGGTTCTGTTTTTCTTCCTCTCACAGCGTACTGTAAGAACTCCATTGATGGACAGTGGTACTGCTTTGATGACAGCGAGGTCCAGCCCATACCTGATGAGGATGTGTGCCAGCAGACAGCGTACATTCTCTTCTACCAGAGGAGGACAACTATTCCCTCGTGGTCTGCTAACAGCTCTGTGGCGGGTGAGTCACCTCACTCTGTTCTCCTTAGCTGGACGAATAGCATATGAGCTGAATGGCTCTGACGTGTAGCTGACTTGTTTGGCTCAGGGATAACATTTAATCTGAGTGTAACACTCTCTAGCCTGGCTGTGGCACAAAAACAAATATTTTCCAGCTGATGACATGATAGTGACGGACTTTAATTCTGGGCCTTTGCCTTCTGAGCAATTTCGTGATTTCCTAATTAGTGCAAAGTATATGGTTTCACCAAATGTATCTGCCTTTTTTGCTTCTGACTGGTTGCCTGTTACTTTGGGTCAGGCTCTACCAGTTCTTCTTTGTGTGAGCACTGGGTTACCCGCCTCTCTGGCAGCAAGCCGCCCAGCCTGGCCTCAGGGGCCTCCTCCCGACGCACATCCCTGGCTTCTTTGGCTGAGTCTGTGGAGTTCCCTGGAGATCGCAGTGAAGACGACGGTGAGGAGCATGTTTGCGCTCTTATCTGCATGTTTGCTTATTCTATTTCTTGTATATTGCATAGATATTGTAATTTCTGCACATGTCAGACTTTTTCCACAATGTTTCTATGGTTTCTTTTGTGGTTACATGTGGTAATGTAAATATTATATTTGTAGTTGATACTCAGGAAAAATATTAAAGCTGCACTATGTAGGATTTACTTGTTAATATTGAAATAATTTACATTACTGAGTCAAGAGGAAAAAAAATCTGCTAAAATATAGTGTTCATATAGTGTTGTTGCACTGCTGTGTGTCTCCCTATAAAGCCTGGAATATTCATATTCATTCAGTGCTGGTTTATTTTTTAAAAACCGTTGAAATCATATGTGGAAGCACTGTGGAAACGGTTAAATGTGCATGAAAATTGTAAATCTATTCATTTCTAACTCTAAATGCAACCTTGATCTTGTGTGTTCTTGGGCATTCAACAGTTGCCTCTGGATGACTCTCTTTACTTTCCCTCTCTAGCACTAACACAGGATCTGTCACCTTGTTCAGTTAAGCCAAAAATGCATGCTGCTGCTCTTTCCATTCAGTCTAGTATCAGCGCATTAGTTTAAATCTCTGTCCTTTTCGTTAAGGAGGATTCTCCACCCGACCCTTTGTGAGGAGCATTCAACGTCAGAGCTTGTCTTCCAGATCCTCCATAGCCAGCCCACTGGCCTTCAGTGAAAACGGGACGAAGCCCTCTTGGCCGCTGTCTGCCAAGCTCCAGATGAGATCCAATTCGCCCTCCCGCTTCTCTTTAGACTCCCGCTCTTCGCCACCCCTGGAAAGGATCGGAGAGACCTGTGATGACAAGGTGTCCACATCGTGCTTCGGCAGCTACAGCAGGCACGAGCGCCACCCCGGCAACAAGGCTCCGCTGGCCATGATGGAGGGCAACGGCAGCGACGATGGCGGGGGTAAAAGGATTGTAGATGAGGTCTACTGCAGGGCTCCTACGCCGGCTGACAGGAAAAGCTCCAAAGGAGAGCCCCTAGACAACAACAACCAAATCTCTGCTGTGGACCAGAACTTGCATGGCACTCCTACAAAAGAGCAGAGGCACAAGAGCTCAGGACCATCTGCGACCAAGGCAGAGGGGTCTGGGATGAAAAAGAGCTCGACCAAGACAAAGGGGGATCAAGAGAAGCCCTCTAAGAAACGCCAGAGCACTTCGTCATCTGCTCAGAAAGCTCCTTCTTCTCAAGCGTCTTCCAGCCCTCAAGGCAAGGGTGCCAAAGTAACAAATTTGAAAGAGAAAAGTGACTCCACTAAAACCACCAAAGGGGTCTCTTCGGGAACACCCTCCAAGAAAAAGGAGTCCTCTCAGGCTCAGGAGACCTCACCATCATCCGGAGCCAGCAAGGCAAAGCAGCGCCTGACCTCCACTCCGCAGTCCTCAGCCTCCCCGTCACCCACAGCAAAGAAAAGTTCCTCAGTGGCAGATAAAAGCTCCGCCTCCAGCAGGAAGAAGCCGACAGACAAGTGCTCAAGCCGTGACTCCCCTCATTCTAGCCCCCTTGCGGACAAGCCTAGGGTTAGTGCCGCGCCTCGGAGTTCCCAGGCCAAGGGTGCTGAGGGAGGCCGAATAGAGAGGAGGCCTGTAAGGAGCTCCAGCAGCAGCTCGTCAGTCACCAGCCTGCGGTCCCCCAGCGTGTCCTCTAGGGACCTGCGTCGCAGCAGCAAGTCTGAGGACAAGGGCCACTCTTTCTTCAAGAGCGCCCTGAGACAAAAGGAGACCCGCCGCTCGGCCGACCTGGGCAAGACCACCATCCTCTCTAAGAAAGTGGGCGAGAGGACAGCTAGGTCCAGCAGCCAGACTAAACTGAGCACGGACGAGGGTGAGGGGAATGCCTCCCAGCAGGCCTCTCCCGCCTCGCTCTCCAGTAAGGCTGCCAGTGAAGACAAGGAGTCGTCTATAACCACCACCCCTGTCAAACGTTCTCTGTTACCTGTAGGCAAGTCTAAGTCTTCCAATTCTGAGACGAGTCTTCAGTCTCCTGTCAATGGGAAGAGGCTTCTTGAAAAGATGCCCTCTTCTAGAAAGCTTTCTTCCAGCATGCAATCCTCTGCACACCCAACACAGACGCCTCAATGATATTTGAAAAGCAGTTTCATTATTTTCTGTAATGCAGCTATTTTTTGATGTGCCTAAGATGAATATATATATATATATATATATAAAAGTATATATAAATTATATAGGATATACCTTTTACTTTTCTCAAAGAAAATATGTACATGATCTGAAGCGCCTTTCTATCCTGCCATGGAACCAAAATCGTTGCCTCTGGCAAGGTGTGGTATACGGATATACTACTGTTCACAACTCTGAATAGGAATGTTTTAACTTAGCACTTTGTATATATTGTTTTCTGTTTCAAACAATTCTCAACCATCAAGAGACTGTATGTAATGTATGTTTTTAACTCTGTTACTGTTTTGCTTTCTTCTGAGGAGTCGGCTTGGTCTTAATATTCCTTGGAGTACTCCCAACTAAATTGCTCCACTTGGTGCTATTCAAAGGGCAATTTTTGCTCTGGCATTGTAACAGGGAGAATAGGATTCCAACCTACATTGTCATCCCATCATACAAGAGGTCAGCAGTATAAGTTCTCCTACGCACCTGTCAGAACCCGCTGAGGTACCCCGTCAGTTTTCCCTTTATACTATGGAATAGTAAGTGTTCCAGTAGCATAACTGCCCTTAGAAGTGTGCGCAGCATTGCCAACTGTAGACCAATAGCTGAATTGTGTGAATGAGAGCTCTTTTGAATTGAAATTAGACAATCCTAAATCTTTTTTTGTTTGTTTTTTTTTTTGTTTATTTTAAATCGTGAAATGCTGTGTGTTAGAAGCTGTGTGTGCTTCGCTATCCATCTGTAGACAGGTAAAAGCAGCGTAACTCTGCATGAATTTTTGTTTTTGTAATAAGAATGCACAGTTGTACTTGAACCATTTTTTCTGTTTCTTTCCATGCCTGCCAAATCCAATGCCAACAGCTTTCATTAGCTTTAGCTTAGCTTGCATTGAACCAGGGTTGAGCCCCTTTGTGTCAGTTTGTATCTCCATATTAATCTGTGGATTATCAGTGCAATAGTTTTCAGAACTTTGTAGATGGGACAAAATATTTACTTCTGTATTCAAGAAATATAACACATTGAACTCAGTGTATACCATTTTGAAATGCTTTAGCGTTTTCTCTCCAGTGGATTTTTTTAAAAAAAAAAAGATGAATATTGTATGTATGCAATAGA
>JAILXH010242693.1:26245-42625 GCA_023558415.1 Piaractus mesopotamicus | reverse complement strand
TTTTTTTTTTTTTTTTTTTTTTTTTTGAGGATCCATTTTTTTGTTGTCTTTGCCGCCAGGATACTCTCAAAAGTCTTCGCCAAAACACCAAAGTTCAAAGACGTCAATATTTTTCCTGTCTCGTTTGTTTATTGTTCAGCTTTCACATCCGTAAAGAACCACGGAGAAGACCACAGCCTGGACAGCTCGGTTCTTTGTTTGCAGAGATATCATTGCATCTCAAGATCTACTCAAGCTCCTTGATCCTTGTTCTACTTAGTGCCAATCTGTGTCATATTTCCTGAGTGCTTGATCCTCTGTTGTTAATAATTGATCCAAGTGGGCAAAAGCTGTCCACCATTTTCACATCTTCTCCATCAATGGTCAAGTTAGCAGTCTTTCCTGTTGTCATAACCTTAGACTTCTTCATATTGAGCTGCAGTCCCATCTGTTCTTTAACCTTCCTTTAAAGGCCCCCTAGATCTTCCAGATTTTATATTTAGTTATTAAAGCTTCTGTGTAATTTTCTGCTAAATCTGCTTCTGTGCATTTTTTTTGTTCCTGGTACTGAATAACTTGTTCTCAATGGCTGTTTTGACTGGAAATTAAAATAGTGGGTGGTCTCTGACTGTAAGTAATGAAGATGCATACTAAATGTATTCTAAATATACTCTGAATATGTTTTCTTTTTTATGAATTGTAACATTATACGTTACTCACAACGTTAGGCCACTGTATTCAGTATGCAGCCATCAGTACTTTTCTGAAGTTTTCTGCCCAGCTCTGAAAACAGCTGTGGGCTACTGTACAAAGTGCATTTTTAGCAGTTTTACAGTTGCATTACTGCCAATGGCCACATTGATTAACAGTGCAAAAAAATTAATTATACAGAAAAATTCTAAGAGAGTCACCCATTTAAATAATTTAGCTCCTCAGCATTTAGACGTCTTTGTCTACTGCAAGAATAGTCCACCGGGAGCAACTTACTCAAGGGTAGACTTAATGTCAGATTAAGTTCTAGGATATATGGAAAATTCATATCCTGAATTGCGTTCCTCAGTGCCTTACCTCATCGCTATATTAGGTCAGTGCAAAAGGTGAAGAGGTGCAAACTTAATAGGCTTAACAGAGTCACGGTTAGAAGCTGGTATCATTGGTGTAGAGTGAGTAGAGCAAGAAAAAGAGCCCATATAACACCAGAGTTGAGAAAAATAAGGTCTGAAATGTGGCCAACCGCACTGACATAATGTTTCCTGTTGGACAGGAAGTAGGAGATCCAGTAGCAGGCAGACAAAAAGAAACATTTGAGTGTTTCTTAATATGAAGAACGAGAAGAACAGACTTGTGTTCTTGGGAAGAACGTTCTTGATGGGTTATGGAGACTTGCATATGGGAGTTTTAGATGTGCTCTGTATTAGCTGTGATTTAGTAGCCTATAAGTTAAGAATATTACACATGGAATCATTATACATTTACAACCATTCGGTTTGAAAATACAGAGTTTTTCTCAAACGGTATGTAGCAGAAACAGTGGGGAATTTGATCTACTGTCATCACCACCACGTGTCAATTTTGAATAATGGCCCAAAATAAGGCAAAACAAAATGTGTACCTCATCCCCATCTCTGCTATACCCAGTAGGGGTGCAGATCAGGGTGGATCCCTTGCATTTTTTGTTTGTAAATTATTTATGTGGGTTTTTTTGCTCAGTGTGAAAGTGGCCATTACTGCTATCCTGCTGTTATTGGAGATTCCCCAAATTTCATTATCATGATGACACTAATACGTAATGGACAATGTCATATGACAAAATTGTGAGTCTTATTTACTTTTATATTCAGCAACAAATGTAAGTAATCGACATGAAATAATAGGCATGTTTTATATGTCTCTGCCCCTATACAGAAATCGATGCTCCAGGTGAAGTTGAAGTTCAAGATGTGACGGACAAATCTGCTTTGATCTCCTGGTCCAAGCCAGTGGCAGACGTGGACAAAATTAGAATATCATATGGCCCGAGTGGAGACCCATCAGTCAGGCATGTGGATGTCCCCGCAGATAACATGCAGCACAGTCTGGAGGGACTGGAGCCCGACACTGACTATCGAGTGTCTCTCAGTTCAAAGAGGGGCAACAAAACCAGTGAACCTGTTTATGAGAGCTTCACCACAGGTATGCAATCATGAACCACAATTACACTCTTACAAATAAAAGTGCCAAAGGTTTCTTGGGGTGAAGTCATGCAGGAACCATCTTTGATTCTCTAAAAAACCTTTCATTGTATTTTTTTTTTTTTAAAGAAATACTCCTTTAAATCCTGTTTTTAACCTAATCTCTATCTGCCACACCAGTAGCATAGGATGGATTACCAAGGACAGTGATGGCTTTTCTCTGTACTTGAGAAAGAAAAGAGAACCTATTGATGCATTTAAAATAGAAACTATTTTTTAAAGAATGTGGGCAAAACATTATACTTAAAGCTGCAACTATCAATTATTATTATTATTTTTTATTTATTTATTTATTTTTTTATGGAAAAACATTGCTTCAGTGAACATCAATTAACAATTATCATCATAGCATGTAGCATAAATGCTATTTCAGGGGATCCTGCTCAATCTGGCAACCCCGATTAGGTTGCTGAGACTGTTACAATGTATCAATGGAGAGCAGTGCAGGAGAGCAGAGGAAACAATCCTTTAACCACACTGTCTTAGGAACTGGAAACAGCTTTTTAGTCAACTCTTGTCAGTGTGTGAGGGGATGACTGGTAAAAGCCGATGCACTGAAGTGTGCTTTCATAAAAACAGTTCAAATTAAGTTATTAGAATTGCTTTTCTGTTTCCACATAATTTAAGTATGAAATTAATTAAAATGTATTCAGTATCTGTTGCAGCCCGACATAATACTTAAAGGTAGAAAAGCTTTTCAAAACTTTCGTTTTTTTTTTTTTTGTGAGTTTGCAATAATGTAACAAATTAAACAACAAAGATCGGGTGCCAAGACAGATATGAAGTCTAGTCCTGAACTATACAGCATTCTGAATGGAAATTCTCTATTGAAAGAAAAATATAGTCCTGAATTAGGCTTAAACCCTGACTGGCTAACCAAGCTGCAAATGTGTAAATATATATGCTAAACACTTCTGACAGTACTAACTTTAGAATAATGACTTGACCCACACTTTTTATGGGTACTCATCAGCACTCAAGCCTTATAGGTGAAAGAAAAGACTCAATATGTGCTTTTAACAACAGTTTCAACACTTTTTTTATTTAGTGAAAACCTGCTCTCCATATCAAGGATGGCAGGTAGTGTATTTTTTGCTGCACTCAGCATATTCATCTAAGTGTTAGTAAATACCAGTTTTATTTATGCATTATATATTGTTGCTGTTGTGACAACCTCCTATCTCTTTTGCTGTTTAATTTGATGTGTAGGAGGACAATGTAGGAGGTCCATTGACCTCAACCTAAGCAAAAATAACAGTTCAACAACCAATTTTTCATCATAGTTGTAAAATAGCTAAGATTATCCATCCTATAGTTATTATTACATGGTCCCCAATCCCTATGAAAAACAACTATGTCCAGACTTAAGTACAAAAGGGAAAATGTGGATCAGTTTGCATATCCTGTTTTTTTTTTAGCTATTGAAGCACTATTCAGTTTGTACATGAAGACACAGAGAAGCAGCAGTAAACTGTAAAGTTTCAACTGTAAAGTTATGATTTACAAGAAAGTATTTCCCTTTTTTTTGCAATGATACTCAAAAATGTAACCTCAAAAATTGTGTTTTTACAATTTGGATTTAAAAAGTGTCTGGAGGAGTTGGAACATTACCATAGAGGAACCACTTTTGGGTTCCTAAAGGACTAAACTTTTGAAAGGTTCTTCAGGAACCAAAGATGGTTCTTCTGTAGCATTGCTCCATTGAAGATTGTGAATGTGGAAGGATCTGTGCTATATATAAATGCACATTAATAGAGGAAGTAGAGGAAAAAAACAAATGGCTGCAGCTAAATATTTGATTGTTGTGGTGCAAACCCTGTATGTCTGTTTAAACCAGTGTGGATCCGAATGCAGACATCTGCTTGCATTTAGTACAGTTTTACTTTAAGTGGAAAGGCCTGCTTTGTAGTAAAAAGTAATGCCGCAGTGATGGATGTTTCCAGTAGCAGTCAGATAGACAGGTGAATGGTCCCACTGTGATTTGTCTGTACTCCCCCTCTCTGACTTTCTCACACACAGCTAAACACACAGATAAGCAATATCTCTTCAGGCACAAAGCACTAAATAGCCCAAAACAAATATTGAATATAATGTTCTCACATATAAGCTAGTTTATACAAGCAATTACCAGGCCTAATTCTTATCAGACTAGACTGCACACTTGAATTGGGGGTGTTAGGATTATAATAAGGGGTGATACATGCTGTAATTCAAGTACGGTGAGATGTCTTGCTATAAAATGTATGATGATGAGAGTGGTTTCTACAGTTCTGTTCAACACAATCAATGACAGTCCTGACAGTGATGACCAAAAAGGTCCAAAAAAAAAAAAAATAATAATAACTTACACTGCGCAGCTCTTGGAACGGAAAAACAGCTGGTTTGGTTCTCCTACTTTTAGATGGTTGATTAGCCAAGCTGTTTGAAATGGCGAGGTTTCTCAGTCCAGTACAATAATGATGGACAAAGAGCAGTAGATCGAATGGAGATGGGTTAGCACAAGGATTAGATACCTGTACTAGTACCTCAAATATGCTAAATCATTTGTGAAATCTTTCAAATGTGTCAGTGACTGGAGTGAGGAGAAGCCATGAAGCTAAAGTTAGAAAGCTTCTTATTTAATTTTTTTTTTCTGGCAAATAGGAAGCCAAATTCAGACTTGTGGAGAAAACATCAGCAGCTACAAAAGTACATTGAAATATGAAAATAAAAGTTGAAGTTATGTTAGTTAGATGTGTTTCTTTTCTACTGTATCAAAAATGTATTGTGATGCAGAAACAACAGTACGTATTGTAGCATGAAATTTGCGTATCATTACACCTCTAGTGTGAATTATGTGAAAATTGTATTAGAAAACTGTAAATTTGGGTCTAAATATAATTTTGGGTATAAATATAATTTAGAATGACTGGATAAGTAAAACAAAGTAGGGGTGTGGCCAACCATACACTGTAAGCTACCATTGTAGGGCATAGTACTGGTTGAAATTCTTCCTTAGGTATGAATTTTGTCATAACCATTTTACTGGTATGCCACAAATAAGCGTAGATAAAGTTACATATAAAGTGACATAATTGTGCTAACAGTCATATTTCTACAACTACAATTTTAAAATAGCCTCTATTTATAATAACTGTTGTGGCAGATTTTGTATACCACTGACCTTTTGACCTTTTTGGTCCTGACTTGTATTGGCATAGTTGTTGGGCTCTGAACTGAATCATTCTACAGCAATTACTGGTTTATCTGTATTCTCTGTGGACACCAGAATGCTTTGCATTTTCACGTTAAAATCACCAAAAAATGTCTGGAAAAAGGTAACAAGTACATAAACCAGCCCCCCTGACCCCCTAACTAACCTTTTTCACTGCTCATATGTGTCAGTCATCTTCTACCATGTCAATGTAAAACACATGGAATAGGTGGATTGAGCTATATTAGCAGTTTGGCTAATGCTTAAAAATTATTCTCTATGTAACAAATTTATTTAGAGATATTGTCAAACAATTATGAAGATCTTTGGCATTAATTTGGCCCCTGAACAGGACCTCATTATGCCTCCATCTAAAACAAATTCCTGGAAACAAACTGCACTGCAGTGCATGCTTTGGGTTTTTAGATACACAAATAACATCCCACACATAATGATTTAAATTGGAGTGTTTTTCAGTGCAAAGCACTCCACGATATTCCTAAAAGACACAACAATAAAGTTGTTTAATGTGTTGAGCAGCCTACTTTCTAAGCATTTGCTTTTTGTGTTAATGGCTCAGCTTCAGTGCTCATGTGTCCTGTGCTGGGCAGGAGGACAGGAAAGGTTTGGCAGTTGTGGAGCTAAGGGCCAATGAGCAAATAAATCACAGTCTGCATGTGCAGAGCAAACCCACCGAATGATATTCTTGCTCTGAGAAGTTTAAAGACTTCATAGAGTCGAAGCGCTATTATTGGCTGATATTGACAACTTAAGGTTTTATCAGTTTTGGTAAAAATCCTTCCAGTAAACTACCAGTCATTAGTGAATTCTTTTATATTGTAAAAACATGTCTAATGTGAAAAAGCCAGATCATTTCTGGTAATTTAGTACTTTTACATTTACATGCATGTCACCAGTAGCTGATGAGTTTTACAACAACAAAAGAAATGCGGGAATAACACATAACAACGTAAAAGGTTTCTATAACTAGAACTGAAAAAAAGGAAAAATAATGATAATTTAACAGAAACCAATAACACATTTGAGAAGCTTCGCGCTAACACTGCGTCGCACTGACTTGGCAGGTCTTGCGCCACCACAATTGTTATTTTGGGATTAAAAATGTGACTTTAGTCATTTACTAAATGGGTCATTCTACAGAAACATCCACTTTTCTATCTCTCCATAGGTGTCACTGGTGTTACCAGTCCTCATTAGTGCTACACATAAGAAAAGGTAACACCAGAGACAGTAACACCAGTGACAATTTTAATGAACAATGCATTTTACAAAATGGCTGCTACAGAGCATCAAACCACATGTTGTCCATCATGGAATATCCACTAAATTATGTAAGTTAATCCATTTGTATTCTATTTTTTCACAAGTACCTAAGAATAAAGTAGGTCACACCAGTGATGTCAACTAAAAGCTTCACATGAAATCATGAGCTAAATGAGAATTTCTGATAACTGAAATACACAGTGGACTTACCATGCGCTTTTTTCATAGATCCTCAGAAAACAGGTAAAAGGAAGTCAAGTGATGTCATCAGGGTGATTTTTATTTCAAAATAAGAGATTTTTTGTTACGCTGTAACACCAGTGACACAACTCCTGGGGACAACAACTTTCATTATATATATTTTAATATTTATTGGCATTTGTTTTCTTTGTCATTTAATTCATATATTTCATAGTCATGTATAGATTACTGTAGTTAAAATAGCAGAAAAACGTGTTTTTTTTTTGTTTTTTTTTTCTTTAAAATATGGCACTGACCCTTTACACCTGACTATGAGGGCAAGCACTTCTGTGGTGCTTGGAATTCTAGAAAATTGATTTAAAAACTAATATTGCTAAACTGATGGCTCAAGAAGGTGTAATTGTTAAAAATAACTTTTTATTTAAAAAAAAAATATATAAATGAATTGTAATCCTAACATGTTTTTAAAGTGTAATATGTATGTATCTGTAAACGCTAGGAACACAAAAATGGATGTTTTCGTAGAATGACCCAAATAGTCACAACATAATATGATTATTGTACAACATGCCTGTGCCTTAATGCCTATGGATTTAGAATCCTGATGTAACCTCACTGTGCTGCAGGCCTGGATGCTCCTCGTGAAGTCCAGACTGTGGGTCAGACAGATGACAGCATCATTGTGGAATGGAACAATAGTCGTGCATCTGTGGATGGCTACCGTATCAAATATGGTCCTGTTGTTGGAGGTAGCCATGGTGAAGATGTAATCCCCAGGAGACTTGGAAATACAACACAGGCCACCCTTACTGGTGAGTATCATGTTGTACTTAAAATTAAACCTATTTTATATACAAGCTTTTTGTGGAAGCTTTTATCATATTTATGAACAAGAGAAATATGCAAGCAGAAAACCCACATAAAGCCTGTGTCTGTAGCCTAGAAAGAAAATATTTACTTTTATTGTGAATCTGGGAGATTTTTTCCTATGAAATGCTGATGTGCACTGTAGGCCTGAAGCCTGGAACAGAGTACGGAATTGGAGTTACAGCGATTAAAAAAGAAAAAGAGAGTCAGCAAGTCACCATCAATGCAATTACAGGTGAGATTTTCAAATATGTCTGTGCAGTTCTCTGGATTTCTGTATGAATAGCATCATTAAAAAATGTAATAAATAATAATATAACTAGAGGCAAAAAAATTAAAGCCTAATTTGGTAAACATACAGCATTTTGCATTATCTGTTACATTATGTTTATTGAACAAATGGTTTACAACGCCTGTATCATGGAAAATGGAATTGTACTCATAGTAACAGTTTAAAGGAGTATGTAAACATTATTGAAGCTCCAGTATCATGGAAAACTCCATTTTTCTCACATTTCTGAAATAGAAGAGTTTGATGTAGTGTATAAACTTTGGTATAGTTTCAAAATACATCATTCCCTTCCCAGGCCATACGTTCCATATGTGGAATGAGTGATGTTATGTTCTGTTTTTTTTATGTTTTGTTTTGTTTTTAATAACGAAAGGTTGATGTTAATTGTTATTTATTATTATGCCTTGAATATCAGATTACATTTTAGGGCGACTTCATGTAGAAATCTGCATTCATCATAACTGTATTTTATCAGTTTGTTCAGTCATATGCAAAGTTTGCCTGCTGCTGGACAAAGAACGTTTTATTGATTTTCTAAATTAAAACAAATTAATGCATGCTCTGCATGGAGAACACATTACAACACATTTTAATGCACGATTACAGTTTATTTGCTGAATTGAACATATTGGGGAAAATATAAAAACATGTAACGTTGCATGTGCAAAAGTTATGGCACATATATTTTATATTTATTTATGTTTAACTTAGCAAATTAATGAAAATTGTGCTCTAAAATTTGCAAGAAAATGCCATATTTAAGTGTGTTCTCTGCAAAGGATGTGTCCCTTTTTTCACTTCAACAAAGTCAACAAAATGTCATTTGACTGAGGATGTTCAAAATTTTGCATATTTCCATAATGCCAGCTCCTTCTGGCTAGAATGAAAATGAAATGCATGAATAAGTTTTGAAAAGGTTTCCAAAGGTTTTAGCGTTTTCTTGATCTGACCCCGTCACCCAACCACACATCTGCAGATCTGGATGCCCCACAAGATCTAGAGGCGAGTGAATCCACAGAGACTACAATGACCCTGGTCTGGAAAAGGCCCAGAGCCAAGATCTCTAACTACAGGCTGGCGTTTGTCTCACCTGATGGCAAACAAAAAGAGGTGGAGGTGCCTGCTTCTGCTACCACCCACGCTCATAAAAATCTAGTGCCTGGCACACAATATAACATCACCTTGGTGGCAGAACGGGGCCAGAGGAAAAGTGCCCCCGCCACTCTTACTGCATCCACAGGTAAGTGAGAGAGGTCTGGAGTGTTGTTTGAAGTGTTTTAATGTTACTCTGTTGTGTTAGTGATGTATAATGATTAGCACTATGATTTGATTGTTTGCCTTTGATTTTTCAATCCAAACTACCTTTGGAAGACCCATCATAAATAAAAGCTTGGTACACTGGTTTGAATTTCAGTCCTATATTCTATTGATCATAAGATCTGTATCCAGTGCCCTGTGAAAGTATTAAACCCTGTTGAAAGATATCCATATTTTCTGGATTATAAACAATACTTACCCATTCCAAATCATTTTTTATTGTGAACTAATGCTCTAATACTACATTCTCAAAGGCAAAATAATTAACAACAAATTATCTGTCTGCAAATGTCAAAAACTGTAATGGACTGTTTGCACAAGCACCCAAACCCCACATATTAATATTTGGGGGAGACACCTTTTGTTGCATAACAGCATTAAGGAGTCTTTTCTCTCAATTAAGTATAGTTCCTTCTGCTGTTTGAAAGAAAACTGTGAGGAGTATAAAGCAAATAGCATCTTAACTGGGTCTTTGTATGATGTGTTTGTATGAAGGATCTCTGCTCTTATTGGCTGTCTCATTTGAAAAGGGGTAGGGGGTGGGGACATTGTGCCATGTTTAAGAGTATATTGAAACCAAAAATGTGCTCCATTTTTTGTTTCTTCCATTTTTGTGGTTTACTTTTTTGCGTAATTTGAAGGCTCCGGTTACCCTTTGCATTGTGTTAACATTTCATGATGAACAGACCAACAGAAATGGGACAAAATCACTTGGAAAAACTACTTGTTTCATTAATGTCCATTAAAAGTGAAAAAAAAAAAACTTTTCTTCTCCGTTTTGGAGATACTAAGTTTTGTTCCCACAGCAACGATATACTGTGTATATAAATACTATGCAGTAATGTTTTTGTCATGTTTTCCCAAGTAACATTTCCGCTTCTCCAGGTTCTTCTCCTATATGATTACTTTGTACAGGCAACAAGAATTCCTCATCCTTACCTTTTGCACTTTTTTCCTTTTATTTTCCCTTTCACTTGATAAATTTGCTGCAAGCCTATGAGAACTGTGTCAGCACCATTAATGATGTGCTGGGAGACTGGAAGCCAGTGTGCAGCTGTTAATGTGATATCATGCAGACTCATATTCTTTTTACAGATGCCTTAGAGATTTACAGTCAGGCTCAGATTTAGGACACTTTTTTATGGTCAGTCTGAACAGTTAACAGCAATATAGCGTTGTAAAATAATTATAAGATGCGTTAAATATACTAGGCTCATATGGCTGCATCTCCCTTTGCCTGTGCTTTAGTGGACAGGCAATCTCTAGTGGACAAGATTCTGAAGCTTTTTTTATTTGCACTTTGCTGTCATTTTAAGACAGAGAACAGTTCACAGTGATCTATGTAGTCAGCAAAGTCCAAAATTCACTAAAGCTTGCTGTGGATATGTAGCCTTAGGATTTTGCTAATGCCAGAAATGAGAGTCACTAAAGCCTGAAGTGAAAATGTGTCTGTATAATAACAGTGTCATTATATCTGCATGGCACCTTCATCAGTCTGAGGTTTGCCATGCGCTTCCTCTGGCATTCTTCATGGAAACCTCAATGATTAATGGCTTGTCATATTTAAGTATTTCAGACCCTGGAATCTCCAGCAATCATCCTCTTTGTAAATAGGATTAAGAATCTAGGATTAGGCCTCTGTATACCTGATCTGCACACTAGTGCTTGCCCCCTTGCACAGCCAAAAGATTCCAAAATATTTTCTTATTCTTGGACATTTAGAATTCATATAATTGGGACACCTGAGCTAGTGCAAGCACTGTGTTTTGATCTAACAGAGGAAGAACATAGCATGTACATTATAACAAAGAACTAAAATTTAACTGTGTTAAGTCTGACAAACCCCAATAATGTGGTAAGCTCCTGCCATGAATGTATATGATGTATATCATACGGTGTAGTGACAATAAATTATTAAAATAATGAAATTATACACTCTTAAAAATGATGGTTTTTCAAGGGTTCTTTAGTAAAGAAAAGGGTTCCATATAGAACCATGTTCACTCAAAGAACCCTTTGCATTATTAAAGGTTTTAAATCATTAAAGGGTTCTTTAGATTGATTGAAAATGTGCTGTAGAGTGTTCTGTATAGAACCCTTTTCAAAATGGTTCTATTTTGCACCAAAAAGGGTTCTTCTACTGTTATGATGTCAAGCCCATGAAAAACCCTTATTAGATGCAAATAGCCCTTTAATCATGCAAAATCATGTTTGTTTTTTTTTTGTTTTTTTTTTTATTAATCATGGTTTTTCGAGTGTTCATGGTTCTACATAGAACCATTTTATTTACTAAAGGACCCTTGAAGAACCATCTTTTTAAGTGTGTACTGAATCAATTATTAATGCAATTAATTATACGTAAAAGCATTCTTTGCGTCTCATCTGCAAATGGTTCCAACCAATTAGGCTAACTGTATTAGCATACATCCAAATGTTAATTCATGCAGCTAGGCTATAGAAATGACTCATTTAGCCTGATCTCACTGCTGGATATTCACAACAGTTTGCAAGATATTTGTCAAAAATGCATGACAAAAGTCTAAGTTTGCTAGCCAGGTAGTGTAAGGAAGGGGTCATCAATTCTGGTCCTGGAGGGCCAGATTTTAGCACAGTTTGGGGATTTCCATGCTCTTAAGTATCATCCAGACAGGAAATGCTTTACAGAAGTACAGTATTGTCATTGGAATAATTCAGTAGTTTCGGAAGGGCTTATTGAGGTTCAGTGTGGAAAGAATGATGGGATTACCCAATCAGTAGTGACTGGTTCCCAGCTGACCTCAGAACAACTGTAACAACTTTAGCCATAAACGTGACTGCTCACTGTGTAAATCTTTGTATGAAATGCTACCCAGAGTGATTGACCTCTTTAAATATGTACAGGTATGCAATAGACATACTAGTGGTGCAGTCCTAAGATAAAGAAGTGGGTATAGTATAATTTTGCGCCACCTCACCACAACTAGACTCTCAACTAAACTAGTGTAAATAGGTCATTCTACTAAGTTCATTCAAAGTCAGAATTGAAAATACATTTCAGACTTTTCACTGACTTAGACTTTAGACTAAAATCATTTCGCTTCGAGTGACCCTTTTTGAGCAAAATTATGCTTATTTTATTAAAAGGCATGATTGAACATTACATTTTGTCCCTACCAAACCAATCAAAGAACTACTGAAACTGTACCAAATGTTTCAGTAGTGACTGTTAGGTTAATTAGGTCTACTTTTGAGCAGAACTCAAAAACTCTAGCCAGTACATGACTAGCAAACACAGCTTTGAGCAGTTAAAAACACATAAAATCCTAATTTTTTTTTTAACACAAAATAATACTTGAATGTAGAAAATGTGTTTTGTAGTGACAATAATTAAAGTTACACTCTGATTTTCAGACTTTGGGACACATTTACTTCAAAACAATGATATCTAACTGCTCACCATGTGGCCAAGAGGCACAGGGATGCAGTCTCACATCCTGCTCTAAAATGCAGGGGTGTGGCTAAAATAAGGCTCCACCTATGGACTAAAATTCTGTGTTTTAGTAGTGACTTGAAAATGTAGGACAGTACAGTACTGTCTAAGTATTTGCCCCTCACCCAATTTTGTCTATTTTTGTTAATTTGTCACATTTAAGTGTCAGATCATCCAACCAATTTTAGTACAAGATAAAGACAACATGAGTAAACATAAAATGCAGCTTTTAAATGATCATTCCATTTATTTAAGATGAAGATTTCTTCAAAATCTGTATCACTCATGTGAAAAAGTAATTGCCCCCTAACCCTAATAACTGGTTGTGCCACAGTTGGCAGTAACAACTGCAGTCAAATGTTTGTGATAACTTGCAATGAGCCTTTTCCATCACTGTGGAGGAATTTTGGCCCACTCTTCTTTGCAGAATTGTTTTAATTAGGCTACATTGGAGGGTTTTTAAGCATGAACTGCCTGTGCAAGGTCTTGCCACAGCATGTCAGTGGGATTCAAGTCAGGACTTGATCACTTCAGAACCTTAATTTTGTTTCTTTTGAGCCATTCAGAAGTTGACTTGCTTTCAGATCATTGTCTTGCTATATGATCTAACAGTGCTTAAGCTTTAAACTGACGGACAGGCATTCTCCTTAAGAACTTTCTGATAGAGGGCAGAATTTATGGTTCCATCAATTATGACAAGTCGCCCAGGTCCTGCAGAAGCAAAGCAGCCCTAGACCATCACACTACCACCACCATGTTTGCCTGGTAGTATGATGTTCTTGTGGTGGAATACTGTGTTAGCTTTACCCCACATGTAACAGAACCCATGTCTTCCAAAAAGTTCCACCTTTGATTCGTCAATCTATAGAATTTCATCCCAAAAGTCTGTTTTCTGGCACATCAAGACGAGCCTTTGTGCTCTATTTGGTCAGCACTGGTTTGCGCCTTGCAGCTCTCCATTGGGTGCCATATTTGGCCAGTGTCTTTCTTATTGCGGAATCATGTACATTGACTTTAACTAAGGCAAGTGAGGCCTGCAGTTCTTTAGATGTTCGTCTGGCTTATTTTGTAAACCCCTGGATGAGTCATCAGTGCGCTCTTGGTGAAATTTTGTTAGGTTAGCCATTCCTGCAAAGGTTCATAATCGTTTTCTCCATTTGTAGATAATGGCTCTCACTGTGGTTCGCTGGAGTCTCAGAGCCTTAGCAATGGCATTTTCAACCTATTCCAGACTGGTAGATTTCAAAGACTTTGTTTTGCGTATTTGAGTCTCTTTAGAACATGGTATCAAGTGCTGCTGTTTGAGACCTTCCAGCCTGCTTCACATTGCCGGACAGGTTCTATTTAAGTGATGTTTAGATTCGACAGGTCTGGCAGTACAACAGTCAATTGAATCTGGTTAACTGGTCGATTTGAAGCTAAGGGGGCAATTACTTTTTCCACATAGGGCCAGGTAGGGCTGAAAAGCATTTTTTCCTTCAATAAATATCATCATTTAAAAACAGCATTTTGTGTCTACTTGGGTTACCTTTGTCTAATATTAAAAGCAGTTTGATGATCTGAAACATTAAACTGTGACAAATATGCAAAAATAGAAGAAATAGGGAAAGGCAAATATTTCTTTATGAAAGCAACTTTCTTTACTAAAAAAAAGTAAGTCTTCTATTTCAAGTTGAAATTTAGAGGTTAGGTTTTGGGACTGCCATGTCTCAATACAAAGTACCATATGATGATTTTGTGTATATTTAGCTTATTTATCTTAATTAATGCCTTAGGTTTAAGTTGATCATGACATAATCCTGTAAATATCTACAGCATCAAAATGGAACTGCAGCACGATTTGAGGGTGGACTGGGAAAATGTGAATAGAAAGCCAACTTCAGCCTCGTCAGCTCTCTGAGGTTTCTCTACCGTTGAAACACCTCTCCGTCAATTCTCTGTGGTCTCTCCACTGTTAAAACGCCCTCACCTGATCTCAGAACGTCTTTCTCAGCCTTTGTTCTTAAGAGATCTCCTCTTTGGCTGCTGCTCAGCCAGCTCTCCTTCTTGACAATGCGTGGAGTTTAGCAGGTAGCCCCTCCCCTTCCCCCTGTCCTGTGAACGTGCCTGTCAGTGATGGAATAGTGTTGTTGGAATAGACGCTTCGCTTGTTTCCCATTTACAAAACACACAGAACAGACAGCTATCAGACCATGCAGATATTCGCTGAATTTGACAAAACGTGTATTGGATTGAACTCATATACTCTACCTTTTAATATACTAAATAAACATGGCAGTTAAATCAGGCATGTTTGTGCAAAGAAATAACTAAACTGTGCTGGACTTCAGTCTTTCAGGACTGGAATTAGCATTAGTGTAAACCTATTCTTAGGTATTAGGCTTGAGAATAGAATCTAAAAAGCATAGCTAAAATGTCACAAGGGAGCCCAATTAAGCAAATGACTTGAAAAATGAATAAAATGTTGGTTTGTGTGTTTTTAAATCCCTTCAAATGGTGGGGTGTAAGAGTCCCTCTCATTTTAGCCAGGACTCTGTTTTGCAGACAGCCAAAATGACAAAACTGTATACAAATGAAGAAGGTAGGTAGATTTCAAATCTTTTTTAAAATGTACAGTACTGTGCAAAAGTCAGAGACCACTCTTTATTTATTTAATTCACAATTCAAATAGATTTTAAGTACAAGAACAAATTTTTCAGTGTCAGGAAACATATATGTAACAGCAAATTACACAGAAGCCCCAACAACAAAATATAACACCACTTTTTTTCAACATCCTAACATCCTCACAACTTTGACCCATGGGACACACTTTGGGCAGCACTGGCATAAAATAAAAAAGAGCAGACAAAGACTAAGCATAAAGATTCATTAAAAAAATGATGCAATTCTGATTTTTCTGCAGTGATTCATCAGTGATTGACTCTCTCAGTAAACATCTAACATCACTTTTCTCCTACAGGTTAATAATGTCCCGCTTACTTTCCGTTCTGTGCTGTGTCTCTAACATTTTTCTAATGTGTTTTTGTTTAGTACCAAAGTCTACTTCCTCTCTAGATGTCTTTGCATTGAACATCGTAAGTGCTCCAACAAAGCTGCCGGCCTCCCCAGTGAGGGTTTATACAACAGGTCCTACCTATACTCTGGTAACTGAGGAGTCAGTGATTGTGGCAGCAAGTGATAAACCTGAGAGTTTAACACAAGAACCTCAACATGATGTAAAAGTTCCCGATGTAAACCAAACCAGTTCAGAGCTAGCAAACGTTAATACAACAAACGTTTCGGAAGGAGCAAAAGAAAACCAAATAGATGACTTGGCCCCTGGAATCCTATATAATTCTACCTTGAATGGGCTCTTGGAGGAAAAGAAATCTCACCCAGTCAGTGCTCATGTCAAGACAGGTACATGGAATCAGCTTTGTCCATCATCCATCACTGATTTTAACACTGTCCGTGTGAAAAGTTTATTTATGGTGACATTTTTCATCTCCTCCATTATCTCCTCCTCCATTCTAACATAATTACACATCAGTGGTGATGTCAGTTG
>JAILXH010242693.1:943-15344 GCA_023558415.1 Piaractus mesopotamicus | reverse complement strand
TTTTGTTTTTTTTTTTTAAGTGAAGACATGAAAAGAAATGCTTGCTTTTCATTAAAAAAAAATGATGCTTCCTTCTCCTTGGCATTAGAAGATACGTAATATTTCTGGTCAGTTCACATTAGTAAATCAGTTGCTAATTTGCATAATCTTCTCTCTGTGTCATGCCCTAAAGTGCACTAAAATCTGAAGCTCAGTTGAGCTCTTATGTGCACGTGCAACAAGACTTCAGTGCACATGGTGATAAATAAGCTAATACCCCACGTCCTCCGTTTTGACAGTCTATTCACACTGCTTAGAGCTGATGCTATGCCAGGCTTAGGATTTCTTTTATAGGTTATGTATGTATTAGATAATATGATTTACATCAAAAATGCAGTTTCCATGCAGGAAAACCCATGAGTTAATTCTGCAGGCAAAAAACACACTCATGTCAATTTCCATGTGCTTCCCTACAATGCAAGATGCATGGAATTACGCAGTCTGACCTATTTTAGAGCTACAGGTCAAATTTTTAGGTTTTAGATGCAGAGTGCGCCCACTGACTCAAATCACCCCCCTTTCCCCCATACATATTGGCCCTTATTCATCAGCATTGCATGTGGTCCAAACTAATCATAAAATGAGTGCATGCAAATTTCACCTACAGTTTTGTTATTAATCAGTTTCATCTTTGGTGTATCTGTACAATCAAACTCACATTTTATTCCTTCTAGTTAGCATAATTTTAACACTACAAAGTTTGGTCTGCTTGACCTCAGACTCCACCTATGAGCACACCCATTGGCTCATGTGCTGCTGAATGCTGTCGTTTTATTGGGTCCCTACCGAAACATCTGCATGAATTAGGGTATTCTTAATGTTAATGATGTGTAAACTAGGTACTGGTAGGCTGCTGCTTGATTTCACACACTGAAGCTGATTCAGTTGTGCTCTACTTGTTGCTAACCTGTTTCTAAGTTCATAAATCAGACACATGAATTCATAAATTCATAAATTCATTGTCATCAAAGGTGGTCAAATCTGCGCTTGTTTTTTTTATGCAGCTTTTATGAATAAGGGCCATTAAGTTGAACAAAAAATGACTTTATCTTTAAAATAAAGAATAAAATTCTCTTTCATTCAGAACCCAAGCCCAGGTTGGGTCCCATCGTGGTATCTGATACGCACCCGAATAACTTCACCCTGTCCTGGAGCACGGTGTCAGGGCACTTCGATGGCTTTGTCATTCGTGTGAGTGACATGGAGCAATTGTATGACGTAGTTGAGCTGACTCCTTTGGGTGCGACTCGAAATGTAACTGTGCCTGGCCTTGTGGATTCTACAGTCTATAATGTTCTGTTTTATGGCGTTTCTCACGGTCGCCAGACCCCTTCAGTTTCCCTTCAAACTACCACAGGTACAATCTAACTTCTCAAGCTTGTCTATGCTTTCACAATGCTAACAAAATCTTAAGTACTATTCGGATGGGATTCTTCTGGACATACAGTGCTCAAAATTTGTCTTGGAACACTCTGAATACAGCGTATGTTGTTTATTTAATTACTTTCCAAGTCAAAGTTGAATATGACTGCAGCTGCATTTCACATCTGCCATGATGTGTTTATGGCAGGATTATGTCAATCAAAAACCTACAATAAACTGTAGGATATGGGCCCTTTAAGTTACAGACATGTGTAGTAATGCAGATTGTAAAGTTTTTAGGTTTACTTCTTTGATTTTGGTTATTTCTCCACACTGGAAGTAGCAAAATGATGAACAGTTTAAAAGCATTTCAAAACTAATTCTAAGCTATAGTAGGCAGTAGAATATAGGTAGATGGCCTTGAAAATATTATATATTATTAATATTAATAAAATATTTGGTCAATTGAAGAGTGTTTCCAACAAGTTAACTAGTTAATAGAACCTATTTTAATCTGGGCTCAGATGCAGGCTACCATATATGCACCAACCTGAAACCTTCTAAGGAGTGCCTGAACTGGTTGGAATTAGATTTGTTCTTGGTCGTACTAAAAGCATCATTCAAACACTCACAGCATTGGTTGGAAAAAGTGTGTGAACCCCTTGACTTCAACGAAAGCTAACTGGAGTCAGGTGTTAGCAAACCTGGAGTCCAATCAATGAAGTGAGATTGGAGGTGTGAGTTGCAGTTAGAGTGAACCACGCCTTGCGAAAAAGCAATCTTAGAATCAATATCTGATTTGCAGAATGCTGGGAAGAGTTACATTGCTATCTTAAAGAGTTTAAGTATTTATCAACGGAGATGATTCAGTACTGTGCCTACTCTCCCTAGACATTTGTACTGGATACGCATTGCTCTGCACAGTTTAGTGCTTTCCTTGCTTTGACTCACCCACTTCAACTCAGTAAGAGCCTGTTAATGAGCTGATTTGTTGGATCAGGTGTGTTGGGAGCAGTGAAAACACTGAAATGTGTGGGCAGCGTGCCTCCTGGACCAGACTTGAGAAACGCTGCCCTAGATTGTTGCTGTCAAAGGAGGTTCGACCAGTTATTAAATCCAAAGATTCACTGACTTTTTCCATCAGCACTGTAAGTGCTTAATTGGTGGTGAGGTCTCATATATCAAGTCAGGATTACTGACTCTATTCTTCAGTTGGTCAAACTATCTCACTAAATAAGACTGATAGCCTTTTATCAAATCTCGTAAACTTCCAACATGAGCTCAGAAAATAAGTTAAAACTATAATTTGCATGTACCGTTTTCAACATGCATCACCATGCACCATAGTATTAGATTTCAGTCAATTCCAGTTAAGTCACAGGCACAGGTTTTGGGTTATAAATACATACATATGCGCACAGAACGTTATAGCACATACATGCTATTAAAATATATAGCTGAATACTTAGTCTTTTAACGCTTGTCTGTGTTGTATTGTGGATATTCTATGAATGAAGGTATAGCATTTATATTATCAAAGATCTGTTCTTAATAATTACATTTCATCGCACTTTATGCTCTATGGTAAAACCAGTGTAGTTCATGTATTAGACAGTTTTAAGGTTTTAGATATAATTCTGTGACAAGCTATTTTGACTCTTGCAATCACTGCAGAATCAACTTTGCATCTCACTACTGTTCCCCTCATTCTGATACCTTGACTTCGGAACCTAAATGAAACCTGTGCTGACCACCCCAGCATCGTTACCCAAAGTGGAAAACCTCACGGTTTCGGATATTACTCCATATGGTTTCCGGGTGTCCTGGACAGCACGGTCTAGCGAGGGCTTCGGGCATTTTCAAGTAAAGGTGTCAGATTCTGGCCGACTGCTGGAACCACAGGAGTTCCAGGTGCCAGGCAACCAGACCTCGTTGGAAATCTGGGGCTTGATTACTGGCATTGGCTATGAGATCAGTTTGACTGGGGTTTCAGGGTCTGGGCTGCAGTCCCTCCCAGTGACCACAGTGGCTGTGACAGGTACCAACTTTTATGCTTTTCTTTTGAGGCTTTCCGTGTTGCTCTGGGAACTTCCCTACCCAAAGGTTTATTCTATATGGAACAATTCTAGATGAGTTACAGCTGGTCCTTTGATTGAGAGAGCGGAGTGTTCTATTGGCTATTGCAGTTTGTGATTTGGAGAAAAACTGTTTTCCTAACTCAAAACAAGACACAAGCTAACACTATATAAATCACCTGCAACCCGATAATTCAATACATTTAAACAACTCTGTAAAAATATTTGCTAACAAGGTTACTAGCATCTTGTTCTCATATTAAGCCCATCTAAGTAGAAAAATAATACCGAGATTGGTGAGCTAACACTTAAAAGGCTGTTAATTCCATAACTGTTAGACTGGCCAAGGTCATCATTTTGATTGTTTAAATTTAAAATGCTTATTTTACCACAATAGAGAATAATTGAACAAAAAAAAAAATATGTTGGGATATAACATAAGAAATGTCAGAACACAATGAACAATAAAACATAGAAGCAACCATTTGCAGCACCATGCTCTCTTACAGTCGTCGCCCAAATGTTCCCCTTCTTTTTCAAGAAATAGCATCGTGTTTACAGTTATATTTTATAAGATACATACATTTATATGTACATTTACATTTTATAAGATATTTTGGGTTTTTTATGCAATAGTCTGTATTGTCTGACTTGTTCCATTCTATCGCTATTGTTTTATTCTGTTGTGGATCATAATTTGTAAACTTTTCCAGATATTCTATGAGGCAAATGAGACATGGTCGAATAACTGTTGCTAAAAAATGTTTGACGCACTGGAATAGCAGGAACAAAGACCCCAAGCAGATGAAATGCAGTTTAATGTATATGGTCAAAATGACTACTTTAGTGACTTTGAGCTGGAAATACTTATGTAATACTAATCTAGGCTGCTGAATAACTGCACTGGAATAGCAGGAAAAAGGCCCGCTCACGTATATGAAACACGGTGTAGTGCATACAGTTAAAAAGACCACTGATGGCCTTATGAAGTAGAAACACTCAGAACTCACAAAGTGATATTTATTGCAAAATTTATACAGATGCATTTTTTCAAGAGTGGTATTCAAATTGGCTCCTGAGCGGTGAAACCATCTAAGTGTTGGCCTCTTCCTCGCTCCCATCACTCAGCACAACTTCAGCCAATTCGCTAACCATCTTAGGCGATCTAACTGCATTGGTTAGCAAAAGTTAGCATTAGCATGTTTGGAAAGATGCAAGGATTGACTTCGTGTTTATCAGGGAGGCGCATACTTCACCCTCCCAGCTTGGTAGCGTTGTGTAATATAGGGAGACTTGGTTAGTGGGCGGAATTGGACACGACTAAATTGGGGAGAAAACAGGGCTAAAAAAAGGACACCCTGTCAGCTAAGGAAGTAATTTCTTTTTACTTCTCTAGTGATTAGTTTGAGCATAGTGTGCACTGTAGCTCTGTTAAAGTTATGTTAGCCAGATATTACAACTAACAAGACATTTTATGATTAACATGGCATTAGCTATGAAAATAGCTAGTTGAAAGTAATGTCCACAGTTATTATCCAAAGGCCCAATGTCCATCATTGCTCTCTCTATCAAGGGTCCTGTATTAGAGATACCGTATACTATTTAGATACTATTAAAAAGGGGACGATTACTTTTTGGGTATTGGTTACACAGTTGTTCTTCTATGGAAGTATATTGCAGGCAATATTGAAATGAAATTGTACTATGTAATTTGGCAATGTATTCTTCCATTTGAACATTCATAAATGCCATTATTTTCTCAAAATGAAATTTCACATTCAATTATGACATTTGTACTTGTCATTTGACATTGGTGTACACTGGCTGGAGTGCACCAGAGAAGAACTAGATGTGCTAATTCATTTAGACTCTAGCTTAATTTCAGAGACATTTAACGTAACCTTTGGTTGGGAATTCACACCACAACACAAATACCAAACACCTCTATAAAACCTCTATAAAAGGTACTAAGTCTCTTCCTTCCTCAAATTAATTTTCTCTTCTGTGCACTACGAATGAATATGTTCTAGATCAAAAATATGTGCAATAAAAACTGTTGCCATATTTAAACTGTTTTCTAGTAAAACTCTTAACTCACCTTTTACCAAGCACTAGCAATTTTAATATTGAGGTTTCTTCACTGACATAGTAAACTAAAACTCTGACACTGAAGAATTGCTAAAATCTTCCCATGTAGGACCCAAATCATTTAATGTCCATAGCTTAAATATGTACCGTTAATGCAAACAATCACAGATTGCAGTTCATATTTAACATGAGATTCTAGAAAACAGGTTAACATAGTCAAAGAAGCTTGCAGGTTTATGTCTTTATTGATGTCAGGAACTGAAAAAAGAAGTGTGTACACCGGTGTTTTACAGCTCTAGTCCTGGAGGTTCCTGTGCAATTGTTTAGATTTTCATTGCACCACTGTCCTACATATATATCAAATCAATATGAAGGTCTTGACTATTTAAAGACCTTCTCATTGAGTTGATATGAGTAGGACAGTGGTGCAATGAAAATTAGTTATTACGTTCAATTTGCTGTAGATGTGATCAAGTTAAACATTGTTTAAATGTTAAAGTTACATAATAATTACATGGTACATTTACAATCGGGGTGCATGCCAGTTCACCCCTATAGGCGAAACATAATTTTACCCCCCGCCCCCACTTCACAAGCCAATGCTCCATCCATCCACACAAATTAAATATTGTTAGTCTAGCGGTCACTTTGAACACTTGCTAAACAGGCTAGTTATATGTATATCTAAGCAACACGTAGTGTCCGACTTGAAATTTAAACTTTAAACACATTGACCTGACATCAGTAAATGTCAACACTTAGCATTTTTTAATCTATTGTGATTTTAACACAGGGGCATGGTCTGAGCCATCATTCTTCCCAATTCTGATGCACTTTGCATCTCATATATTTGTGGATGAACTGTGGTTGCATGTGTGCCCGAATAAAGGAATGCCAAGTCGCTCCTCTGTGAGCTGAAAACAGGGCCTCCGATGCTTGCATTGTTAAGGCATGGCCAAATGGGGGAAAAAGGCTGTGGGATGTGAATTAAAACAAGTCTTCAGGCTGCTGATTGTGTCCTTTCACATTGAAAGAAAGGAAAGAAAAAAAAAAAAGATACGTTTTCCCTTGTCAAACCAGAGGCTGAGCCTGAGATCGAGCATCTTTTTGTGTCGGATATCACTCCGGAGAGCTTCCGCCTTTCTTGGACAGCAGACGACATCTTTGACCGATTTGTGATTAAAGTCAGGGATTCCAAAAAGCTTACCTACCCGCAAGAGTTCAGTGTCCCTGGGGATGAGAGAACCAAAGTTTTGACAGCACTTACTGGGGGGACTGAGTATGAAATTGAGTTATATGGTGTCACTTTGGAACGTCGCTCCCAGCCCATAACAGCTGTTGCCAGAACAGGTACCATTTTACATCATCCTCTTCTAGTCCGTTCTAAAACTACAATGTGTTAGGGATGCAACGATATGGAATTTCTGGGCCGATACAATAACCGATAATTGACACCATGTTGTGGCCGATACTGATAACTGACCATTTCCTGTTGTTACCAACTGTTATCCCAACAGATAAGTTCCCATTGTAAGCCATGTATGTGCTACATGCGTAAGACAGTTTGGGGCAGATTTACTAAAAGTTGCTCTTATTTGTGACAGTCTACCAACACTGTGTTGGTGGGAGTGGCCAATGTAGCTGGTCTTCTAAGAACTTCTATTCAAATTCCTACAGCTGCAGTTTTGTAATTTACATATGACCAGCAATATATGCTTGGCTAACATTTTTTTGAAAGCACAATTCTGTCAGATAGAGGAAAAGAAAAGTATTTTTTTTTCTTTCTTTGATTCAAATTGTGATTTATGGCATTTTTTTAGTAAGTCAAAATAATGACTCATTTATAACAAAGTTGCTATTTGTAAAAATATATATTTCTACATTATAATCAATATATATAATACGTATATACATTATATATAATATATTTAGTCAGAAATTAGAGAAAATAAGTGATTATTTTCACCTTTTTTTTCAAAACACGTGTTTATTTTTTGTTGAAAAGATAAGCTGAACGTACGATTCATGCCTAGTGCATCTGGGAACCATGTGATATTGTAAATTCCCTGTTGAATTTCACTGTGTGCATCCTAGTTGTTTGGGAACTGTATGATTTTGAATATTTGGTGATTATAACCTCTTAGCTATATGCAGGGAATCAGTGTTTTAATACTAGAGGAGTTGCAGAGCCAAAAGATTATGATTTTAGCGTTCATATGAAAAAGAAAACTATCAAACCCTCAAATCATGTCACATCAATCACATCTTGTTGATGTTAAATCATTCACTACAACTTGTGAACAGTTGGTAAGTAGCAGGAACTAGCAGTTTAAAACATTAATAAATCTGCCCTAAAAGTATGATGGTGCTCTTATTGGTGTAGCAGTAGTGTTCCTGCCTGAACAGGGAATCGAACCTCTCCGGTATTCCGTGCGTGGGGCTCTACATTACTCTTCTTATCCATTCAAAAGAATCAAATTTGGACATTCTTAACATGTGTGTGAGACAAGAACAGGATGTTAAATTATCGGTTGTAATTATCGGCTATAATTCCAATATTGGTGAAATTGAAATTTCCCATTTATCTGATAATATTGTATTGACCAATGAAATGTTGTGCATCTCTATAGTCTCTCCACTTTTAACCTGCATTATTTCTGGGCCTGAACAGATGGTTATGCTCTGTGGAAGTATGATTTAGTTTTGTCCTAAAACATGTTACAGATGTGTCAGTTTGCTACTCACACTGATGACTTGAAGATGCATTTCATTCTGGGTTTGAACTTTGCATGTGATTATGCATCAGTAAGAAAGTGTTTGTAATGAATGAATGTTGATTTAAACAGGAACGAGTTCCTTGTATACCTTTGACTACTAAACCATGGTTATGATTCTAAAAGGAAACTTTTAACTAAGCGTTTTTTTGCTCCCCAGCATGCAAACTAATGTTTTTTCATACTGTCGTGTGCAAAAGTTTTGGCCCCCCTGGTGAAATTACATGTTTTGTTGCTTTTCTAATTGAACCATAAGTACACATGCTCTATAGAGAACTTAGTAAATCAACAAAACATGCGATTTGACTGGGGATATTTAAACTTTTGCACACAACTGTACATCTGTCTATCATATCCAAACTTCCTTTCAGCCAGACTTATTTGTCATGCCGGTTGATTTGCTGAATGTTGTGAAATGACTTTCACCTGATCGTATCTGTAATGAAAAAGTGTCCTTTTGTTTCCAAAGATTGCTCCCTCTAGGTTTTGTTCTCAGCCTGATAACCAGAAACGTTTTTTTTTTCCGGGAATGTTTTTGTCATCCTACTTTTCTTATCTTATTTTCCAAATCCAGATGCACTGAACCAGTGTGGCGTTACCTAAGCTCTCATTATTCTTAAATGAAATACCTACATTCCATGTCTCTGTACCAGGCCTTGGAGCTCCGCGGTCCATTCACTTCTCTGACGTTATGGACACCTCTGCCGTTGTCCACTGGAATGTCCCTCATGATACGATTGACACCTACCGCATCACTTATGTGCCACTCCAGGGAGGTAAAAGCTCACCCGCCTGTTGTAAATCCTATTATAAATCATATGTTTATATCTGTTTACTTCTTTGTGTGTGTTTGTGAGCACAGTACAGTCATGCACTGTTATGGAGGTAACACATAAAGGGGGTAACAGCAGGGGTTAAATTGGGCCAGAGCACAAACAGAGCTGAGCTCTGGAACTGCAACTTGATCACTTCATGAAATCTATTTAAATCTATTTACGTTGGAGTTTTCAGTAGTTTGAGAAGCATGTTTCCAAGTCTGATTGGATGGCATTGAACACTTGGCAGTTAAGTGTTGCACAGAGGTTTAAGTTTGACTTTTGTCTTTGTCTCAAAAGAAAAACAAGATATATTGATATGATTTTGATGCAAAAACTGACCAAGAAGAAGTACTAAAATATATTTTACTTAACTGCGTAACAGTGCATACCAGCAGCTATTGTTCTATCATTAAGTAGTCACGAAGAAGTTACATCTAACGTCTCTTTGTACCACAGCATTTTAACATATTCACTTCAACTTTAGTTAATAAAGAAATTAATGAAGAAGTTAACCAAGTTAACATTTCTCTGCAATTTTTTGCCAAAGGTGGCCCTGCAAGAGTGATTGAAGTGGATGGTTCACAGTCTCAGGCGCCTCTGACCAACCTGACACCTGGTGAATCATATCAAGTAACAGCTATTGCAATGAAGGGTCTGGAGGAGAGCGATCCAATAACTGGCATTGTCACTGCAGGTAGGCCCTGTGGCTGACTGTAATGTATAGTAACAATGACCGATGGCCGGACATTTACATAACTGAGAACATCATCCAATATACCAACAGCTTAATGTGCTTGAAGGAGAATGCTAACAGGGCAAGGTCTTCCCTGGATGCTCCTTTTACACCCAAGCATGATGGAATCACCTTTATAAGATTTTTAAACATTTTACAAAATTCCTAGTCTTGAACCGCCCCTGTCCTGAGCATGTTGCAAGCATCAGTTTCTGAAAGAGGATATGTTTATAAAAATCTTTGAGGATGTACAAATCACTGCGTTCTGTTTTTAATTGCATTTCAAGTTGTCCCAACTTTTTTGGAATTGGGATTTGTATATTGAAAATATATTATTGTAGTACCAGGGGGAGGAGGAATATTTTGTGCTGTAACGTGCTGATTTATCAGTCTGGTCTTAACCTCTTAAATGGCCAGGGCCCACCGGCAGGAAAGTTTTATTATACACTTGTATAACCTAAGAATAGCTGAGCCAGTTTGTACTGAAGTCCCTGTAGCAGTTTCTACAGTAGTTACTGAATAATAAGCCTTATTGTGTAATAAAGCTGGCCTTTTAGGGGTTAACAAAGACTAAATGATTCATTAGAGGGAAATGTACTTTAAATCTGTTAACATGTCTAAGGAATCAACACAATATAAACCAAGCAAGAACTAGAGTGTCAGGGGAATCAACAGTGTAGAAACCAAAGATCTTTTTCTTGATTTTGTTTTCTACACTTGCAGCTGTAGACATGCCACGGAGTCTCACTGCCTCCAATGTCACTGATGCAGAAGCACTGTTGCTGTGGCAACCTGCTGTAGCCACTGTTGATGGATATGTCATCACATACAGTGCAGACACAGGTTGGAAATCTATCTTTCTTGTTTTATGTATGCACTAAAACTCTTCTCAGTGTCGTATGCATTTCTGTTTTATGAAACACATTACATATTTTGCCTGTGGACACATTTCATGTAGTTAATGTAAAGAAAATCCATTTTCTTTGCAGTGGCACCAGTGACAGAACAGGTATCTGGCAACACTGTAGAATTTGAGATGAATAATCTGGAACCAGCCACTCAATACACAGCTACTGTACATGCCGTGAAGGACGGCCATAAGAGTGCTCCTGCTACTGTTGATTTTACCACAGGTAAGCCCATACTTGTCCTAGCAGATTGTAACTTCCTTCCCACAAAGTTTCTGGAATAAGAGGCTTTATGTGAATTATTAACAGTATATGAGAGAGTAAAAATTATTTTTAATTATTCCATTAAGAGTTGCACCACACTGATACACAGTATTAGTAAAAATAATTTAATTACTCTTTTCATTAAGGAATGATGAGCTTGAAAAAACCCCATATCTGCACCTGCTGTCTAAATAAAGAATTAGAGCCTTAAATAAAGTGTGGCTAAGCAAGTACCGAGTGTTTTTTGGTCTTTTCTCTACTTCCACCAGTCATAACCAACTAATCAGCTACTTCACCAGCTGTTTTATAGTTTAAGCTGATGTGCTAAAGCAGCAAATCAAAATGTGCAGAACAGGGTGTACTTCAGGACCGCGGTTGGAAACCTGTGCTTTTACACAAATAACATCATCTTACATTGATGTTTATCATCTAGTGTGGTGTGTTATCTGCAGAGCAGTGGGAGTCATCTAGTGTGGCATACTGTTGTGTGTTATCTGCAGAGCAGTGGGAGCTAGGGGTGGGAATCTCTAGGCACCTCACGATTCGATTCGATTACGATTCAGAGGGCTGCGATGCAATTATAAAACGATTATCGATGCATCTTGATGCATCTTTTTCTCTATACAGGATTTCTTTTTTTCTCACTGTCTGAGGACTTGGTACTTTTAAAGCAACGTATTTGTAATAGTCCATAATGAATTTACTTCCAATATCCTTTGCTAATAAATCAAATGGAAGTGATGTGGCAAGTGAACTGGAAGGCTCTCATTCACTGCTCTTGTTTGGAGCGCATGAGACACTGGCTGCCATTCATCTGCGATAAAATGCGCAGTTACGGTGAAATAAGATCTTGTGGCAATGGGGGTCCACGCAGCACATGTTACAGCCATACCACCCGTTTTCTTTAGTGATTTCATAACTTCGGTTTTGGTCTCGTTGTAGAGAGTGGGGGGGTCGCTGTGTCAGTAAAATATCTTCGAGACGGGACGCTGTGTCTCGGCTCCAAAGTGTGCGACAAAGCTCTAGTTCTGAACGACTGAGTACGGATGCAAATCCTTGGCAATAAAAGTTGCGATACAGTTTGTAATTCGCTTCATCCTTTCCGAGTTGGGTGGAAGCTTTGACATCGCTTGATCGATGGTCCTCTGGTTGGCAGCAGCTACAACCGAGTGGATAATGGGTGGAAACATGTAATATGGTTTTCTCCCTCATCTGCATAGAAGCCAAAGTGCTTCCATATGCTACCTCAAGGGTCGGCAACCTGCGGCTCCACATCAGAGTTAGATTTCTAGGTAAAAATAAAATAATCCTCCCTTGCAGTAAAATAAGGATCATTCTAACACCGTTTTAACAATAAATAATCTTAAACGCTGGAATTAATGTAGCCTATAACCAGTAGTTCACCTAGCTAGTAGCTAATGAAAAGGCAAAGAGGAAGATTTAAGATGAACATAGATCATTTGGAGATGAATAGACATTTATAATCACTCCAACTGCTTTCCCGATATATTTAATTTGCAACGAGAAACTGTTAAACACTAAAAAAAGACGTGAAGCTGAAGTCAGTTTCTCATTCTCCAGCTTCTTGTTTGAATTTTCCCGTTCCACCTTAAATAGTGCAGCAGTTACATTCTGGCGCCAGGTGGAACGGGAAAATTAGAATGAGAAGCAGGAGAATAAGACACTTTCAGCCTTAAAAAATTAGAACATTGAGAGACATTTTATAAGAAGCTGTTCTACTTTCGTGGAAAAATTTCCTGCTGGTGATGCAAGAAAAGTGGCTATAGCTGAGCTAAAGCAGCAAAGCAGAGTGAGTCTGCATTTTTGTTTGTATTATATTTTTAGCCTACACTAGGACATTAGCACATACTGAGACACATGTACAGCCAACATGGTAAAATGGACTCAAAATGTTGTGGCTCCCATGGTGGTTTGATTTTTGTTGAAAGTACAAAATGACCCTTATGAACATTTGGGTTGTGACCCCTGCACTAGCTTTTAATGTAGTGTGAACGCCACAGACTGTCCGGGCGCTGCACTTCCGCACTTTGCAAAGTAACTGTACCCAGTGGCAGCATATGTTATGAAAATAGTAGTGGTCTTAAAACAGAGTCTGGTGGGACACCATGCTTTACTTTTGTGTATGTACAGAGACTTTGCAGTTTACATTAATACACTGATAGCCGTGTAGGAACTTAAACAGAAAAACTGTCACTCCTGTGACTCCAGCAAGAGTGAGTCGTGTGACCACTATTAGGACACCATAAATCAGGGGTGCCAAATCCTGATCCTAGACCTCTACCACTCTGGAGAGTTCAGGTTTGTTGAATCAGTCAGATGGTCCTGAAGGCTCTCATTACCTGGATCAGGTGTGATAGATTAGGGTTGGAGCAAAACTCTGCAGGGTGGTAGTTCTCCAGGACCATAGAGAACAAGTAGCGCCAACAAAGGTGCTGGTCGGAAAACAAGAGTAGTTTGACATCCATAGTAGTGCATGCTGAAGCCCAACTGCTTATGAGTGATTTGTTGCTTTGATAGAATCCACAACTGTATTCACGGTTTTAAATGGCATTTAAAGCAAAACCTTTGGCAGACTATGCTGGACAGTGCTTATCAACAGGCAGAAATGTTGGAATAGTCACCTTTCACTTAAATAATAGATCATAGTGTATCTTTAAAACTACAAGGTCTACAAATGGTTCTTGAGGTCCATTTTATATAAGGGTACATTACATTGTTTGTACCTTGGGGGGACTAAAATGTACATGGAGAATGTTTCTGACAGTGTATTTACCCACATCAGATTCTATGCCTCTTTAGGGCCCACCCTAAAATTGATCTGGCCATGACTCTAGATTTTTGTTTTTTCACTTATTCCAACAACCCAGCACATTAGGGTTTACTGTTTAGTTAAAGAGTTTAATCATGTGTGTTAGATGAGCAAAAGTATTCAGAGCATTGGGATTGCGAACCACTGATCTAGACCAATATGAGAATGAATCCTGCAAATATTCAGAACTGCATAATGTAAAAGTATGGTGTGACTGCTAAAAATGTTGTATTCCATATAAACAAGTACCATGCCGGATATAAAGCATGAAATAACCATTCCTTAAACATTGCCTCTGTTTTCTGAAGATGTGGATCCTCCCCGGGATCTGGTGGCCAATAATATTCAGACAGATAGTGCTGTTCTCACCTGGAAGCCACCTAGGGCACCCATCAAAGGCTATGTGCTGACCATTGAGTCATCTGATGGCACTATCAAGGTGAGTGCCTTTTTGCAGTTTATCGTGTCAGTTATTTTGGAGATCCCTTGTGCTCGGACCAGAAAAGGTAT